>PNEQ01118293.1:0-15520 GCA_003012365.1 Medauroidea extradentata
ATTCGGTATGGACCAAGAACTTTGGTACAGATGTGTCCTTTGCTCATCATGGTCTCATTCGGAATGCAGTGGATGGGATACAGCAGAAGGATACACATGTGATATGTGCATTCGGAAAGAAAAAGTAAAGAAAAAGTTGTAATTTTTCTTTGTGATGACTATGCACATTACTTCCTGTTGGATATATTTGATAGCCTATGGCTAATTTGGTTGTAAATAGTTACTTGTTAAAGTGTTGTAGTGCGACAAACACTGTAACTGCTAACAATATTATGTTTTTTGTAGTAAAATCATTTCGCGCGGGATTCCCCCACAGTGTGCGCGGAATTACCCCACAGGATGGGGAATGGCGCGCAATTACATCATTTTACTTCTCTGTGTGTTATGATTAAGTCAGTTGTATTTTTTAATTGTTTGGTATTTACTCATGTAAAACAAAGTATAGTGATGACGTGTCTATGTTTTCAAATATATTTTATTTGTTTTTGTGCCAATAATGTCCGTCTGTTCTTAACCGCGCGGCATTCCCCCGCGCTCCCCTAATGGTATTGTTTCCAAAACAGCTAGCATGCTAAAAATAGTGTTTAAGATTTAAAATTGGTAAAAATATCTTCATTCTCATGCTATTGTAATAAAAAATTTACAGATTCATAAAAGTTTAAAAATTCAAAAAATAGTTTTGTACAACAGAGAATCTGCTAGCTGGTTCTGTGACTCGTGCATAGACAATATGACATTTAATAGGCGTGCCAATGCTGCTCTCAACTTTTTTTTTTTTTCGGCCTTTTGTAAGGAAAATCTCAAGCTAAGTGATCACATTTAAACAATACAGTTTTATTTGTAAAGTAAACACACTTGTACACTAATCTGCGAATGATATGTGCATACATTGAGAAAGTATAAGCTTAACCCATAAGACTACTCTTAATTTGGTGCAAATAAACCAAAAAATTTCACATTGACCATGTAGATGTAAACATATGAAAATATTTCTTTGTTTCTTCATGTCATTCTATCTAACATTGTGAACCTAATTAAACCAAAGTTTGAAAAATTAAGTTTTTAATTTTACATTTTCTTAGTGTCTGCGCAGTTGTTACATATAATACACAATTTCCTTGTTAATTATGCGGGACAATTTCTTTTATTTTAATGAGGCGATAGCTTATTAAATATATATAAAAAATATGTCCTCAAATTTTTCTGTGAAGTGAATTATAGTGGTAGTAACATTAACAAGAAAATAACTACAAAATGTAATGTTATCGATCGCTCCGGTCCATCCAGATGACTAGATGGAATGCGAGGAAGGTAAGTAAGGGCAGGGAAGTGGGGGAGCTGCTGGCTGCGCACACATCTACATGCCTGTCCGCCTCCGCCAGTCGATAGTACGCGTTCGTCATTCACCGTAACCGTGTTTACATTTTGCTTCCATTTTACTTAATGAGAAATTATACCAGACACTTGTAAAGTGGATGTAAATATTAAATGAAATCAAACGGTAAAGTTTGTATAGACATACCACATGTGAAAGAATACTAAAAAAAGTGGAAAGAATAAACTACAATACGTAGGCTTATTTAAACATGATCACTTACCGTACTTCATTGATATATTAAATATCTCAGGCTAAAGTGAATGTTTTAACACATTTGTTGTTTTGTACACTTTCCTAATCAAGCTGCTGCATTTGTGTGTGTGTGAGGTGAAAGTCTCTAATGAAAGCTAACGTCAATAATTTCGTATTTTTTCATGAGTGACAAACTGGCTCGCTTTTCACGAATTCACGAGTTCATGTAAGTCGAAAATTGAGTCACGATTGTCAACAATAATTTGCAAATTCATGGCAAAAATGTAGCCAAATCAAAATCCGTGTAAAATTGCGCGTGTCAACGATTGTTCACAGAATCAAGTCAACAATGTTACCAAATCGAAATCCAAAAATAAAATGCGTGTGTCGTCAACAATTACTCATAAAATCATACCAGCATTGTAACCAAATCGGCGTCCCAGAAACAAAGCTTTAGTCCTCAACAAATACCGTAACTAATAAGAACCAAGAGAAAATCTGAATCAACAAGCGAGAGTACCGTATCCACACGTGAGCAAGATCACATTAACGCATTAACAAGTCGCAAAAAAAAGGCACGGGACCTGGACGGCAATACATAAGATGCGCGCACAGATGCTATCAGGTGGTGCGGTAGTTTACTGGTATTGACTAGCGGAGTCAAGGGAGGGGTGGTATATATTTTTAGCAGTCGTATGCCTGCCTGCTTGCAGTACAACCCTCACCAAGATAATGTAACACATAGTGCCAACAAAGTACAAAAGACGTATTTTTCAGAAGATTTTAATCAAATTTTTAACTTTTTAGATTAAAATTTTTCACGGCTCCTCAAAATAGGGTCTCATTAACGGAATGGACACATCAGAGGGGGGGTCGCATCAGCGGGATTTTACTGTACATGTAAAATTGTTTGGCTATAGCAACAATCTACTATAAAGACAATTTATTTATTTTCCCCATCTTGAGTTTTTATAATGAGATTCCACTGTATGTCTGCCTTACAAGCAACCAGAGACAAAACTGACACCTGGCTGAAGAGAACTGTGATTTTTACTAGCACAATTTAATACAATGTGTGTCAATAACGAGTACTAATGTGGTAGCCTTTCTAATTAGCAGACCGTAGGGCCTATATGTAGTTGTTGACTCAACATTCACAACAGTAAGATGCACAGTAGCCAAGTCAATATGGTTTACTTCCTACAAAAAAAATTAGAGGTTATTTTTTATCCAAAACAAATATTTATTGCTAGGGATAATGGAGCGTTAGTACAAGCTGTAGATAAACTGAAAATGAAAACACGCAAGCTGGGTTTTCATGTTTGTTTTGTGACGAAATGTTCATTGCACATGACAGAGATCTCTACTCTCTGCAGCTGCTAGTCAACATCAAGTTCACAATAGAGCTCGGAAAGGCGCTGTTCGTTAAATATCAACAATCTAATATGTACATACTTATTTTACACGGTTTGCAGTTATTAATACCTGCACATACATTTTAAACAACAAACACCGGTCCAAAACAGCACAATAATATCCAACTACATTGAAATGCCGCAGTGATAGACACTGATTACTGATTATCACACGTCTCACTTAAATGTCTGTAAGCGCCTTAAGTATTACAATTCACTGTCCTTTTACAAATGTTAATTTACATTACAAAATAAATTAACAGTCTTTGTCACACAAAGCAAATCACATCACACACCAAGACTTCCAGTTCTTAAAAATTAATTTTTGTAGTACTTACTGAAGAAGTTACACGTACAATACTTATTTGCATAAATGTGGGGTTTTAATGTGGACATTCAGTCAGCTCCACTGTAAGTTAGCATTTTAATTTAAAACGATATATTTATGGTAATCAGAGATTTAAAAAAAACTGGGGAAAAACAAAAGGTTTTGTTTATCCCAAACAGAAATCAGACGAGTAAACAAAATAGTGCAGACAGGTTTTATAGGTAATAGAAACAAGAATATTAAACGGTAGAAGAAAAAAAAAAGCTACCAATTAATAATGCAAATGAACGTTGCCATTTGAATTTGAGAACTTTAACAAAGGGACACAATATGAAAACTGTTCAGCCATTTGTAAAGCACTGATAAAACTTACTCTTTAAAATACTGTATGTAATGCAGTTCAATGTCAGGTTCTTAAATTCTATCCCACCTCAACTCTCACATTAATTTTAAATGGATAGCAAAAGATTTAATTGCACACATGGTTCATTAAATAACTCCTAAATATATATGTAATAAAACTGTTGCCCCAAACTGTTTACACACGCACAAAATTTTTATACATCTGGTAGTGATGACCAGCAACAAGCGAGACATGTTTTGACATGTTCCTTGCAAGTCGACATAGAAATATGAATTAAAAATAAACGACTGTAAGTTGTACATTCTCAGCTTGTTTCCTGTAGTCCCTACATAAAATTTTTCTTCTGAATTTAAAATCTGTAACTACAGAGTTATTATTATTGTGAGAAAACAGCATACATTTTTGTTCCAATTACAAATAATGTAATCTGTTTTAAATTTTGTCAAATAAGAAAAATTTAATTAGTACTGTGTGCAAACAACAAATTTTTGTTCCAATTACACATAAAGTAATCTGATTTAAATTTTGTAAAATAAGAAAAACTTAATTTTTTGTTATGTTTCATTTCAAGAAACTTAACAAATATTTTGTAATACTGTGTCAGAAAACTGAAGAGTATGTATAGTTTGAACGTAGAATTTCAAAATTAGTTACTTGAAATATCTCGTGATTTATTTCCTTAATTATATATGTATGTGTGTGTTAAAACCAGTAATAATTACGTTGGCAGTGGGTAAATACATTTTTAATCTTAAAGTCACCTGAACAATGAATGGTTATACATAGTATACCGAACTTAAAATTTTGTTTCAACGCACTGTGTATTCACACAACCATTAGGGCTATAAAGTTGTATGTTAACAACAAAAACTTGCAAGCATGTAATAAATGACTAACCTAACTAGTGACTGGTTAAATTAAAATTATTAAAATACGTAATTATTGTTTGGTGTGCATGCATTTCCAATTCCTCCAGCCAGATCTTGTCAGAAATCGGATGAAATAAGAAAGGATAAGAAAGAATAAATATTTTATACCTACTTCACAGTACAGCTGACTAAACCCAATATACATGCATTTTTACCATAAAAATATGCACTTTTATTAACAGCAGGAAAGCATAAAAATTTTCAGAGTTGTTCTCGGAAAAGTCACACTGACAAAAACATGTATAGTCTATCCCATAAATGAGGGCACTATTCTTGTCAGCTCACAAGTGTTTTTTCAGAAACTAAATCAATTATATTTTACTACCAACCAATAAACTGTAAATATGAGTAAAGTTTAAACTATCACAATATCCCAGAAAATGCTGGAAACCAAGTGATAATTCATTAAGTGCCACATAGTACAGTACCAACAGAAATGTCAGATAAGGGTACTCATTCATGGGACACACTATAACAGTAGACCAACCAAAATCATCAATGCAATTACACACTTGCTGTCATTCACAACTAGTACACAAGTCACAAAAACTACCTCGGTGCATTCACAATGAGAAATCAATCGCAAAACCTACTATTAATTGGATGGAAGGGAACCAATCTACAAATTACTGGATATTCAAGGTCGAAGTCTACTGTGCCCATATAAACCTTGTAAATATGGCTTTTTCTGGCTTCTTCTTATCCTAATATTATAATTTAATGTGTGTTCTTTTTCTGGATATACTTCTTACCTTCTACTTGGAATGATTATCTCAAAATAAATTCGTTTGTGGATTGGTTCCTATCTGCACAACTCCTTCCAAAACACAAAACCAAAAATAATAATAATAAAACAAACTACTGTACCTCTGTATTTATTGTGACAGTAAAAAAAACTGCTGTAGTGAGTGTAAATAATTCTCTTTCATTATGAGATTAAATAAAAAGCAGGTTTTATGAAATATCTTCAGTAAATGTGCAGTAATGAATCAATGCTGCACATTGAAAATACAATGCTACTACTGTAAACTCTAATATATAAGATGTGTGTGTGTCAAATGTGTCCTTCTGAAAAAGTTCACAGAAATTTAAACACCTGACCATTCTCTGAAAGTTTATAAACAAAGCATTTCCAGTAATACCTTCAGAGCCCTATACAGCTGGCGGATGAACATTGTAGCAGCATGTTAAAAGTAAGTTTTTTTCAGAGATACTACTAAAAATGCATTCTATGTCTTAACCTACAAAAAGAAAACACACTTCAAACTACGTCCATTTTTTGTTTTTTAGATAAGCTTAAAAACATTTTTTCAGGGCACCTCAAAATGGCAAAAAACTACCATTTCAGATTGCTATCACGTAAGAAACCACCAACCAGAATCATAAAACAAAAATTTAGTAGCACACGCTGGACTTTACTACGCACTTTTCGTAAATAAAGTAGGGTGACCTCTTAAAAGTTCCATAGGAAAAAACCAACAACCAAAACACTGCACACCATTTTCATGTCCTGTGCATACAGGCAATGTTGACGCACAAGCCATTCTAGCTCTTATTGCCTTCCTGTTTCTGTACCTCAAAACGAGGCACGTAGCGAAAGCTGTATAGGACTCTTAACACCCAGAACTATTACACTCAACCATAAGAATACAAATGAAAATTTTAAAATATAGCCTGCCCAATCTTTTAGTTCTGGAAACATAATGGTAACTTAGACAGGTTACTACCAACTGAAAACTGACAGAATATCAGGTGCTTTACATAAGTTCATAACAAGACAGAAGTCAAATTCTGCTAATCCATGATTATAATCACTGCCTAATCAGGTAGCCAGATTTTTAGATTAACCAAAATCCCTGATTCAATAACAAGCAGATACATTAAGTTTCCAGTAATATACTATGTAAAACAAGATTACCAGTATTTACCTGTGACTGTATATTGCATTAGGCAACAATTTTAAATCACACAAAAAATCCTCTTAATTTAGAAACAGGCCATGTACAATGCACTTAATACTAGTCATTGACTCATTGTACAGTACCATTTTAACAATGGTATGATTACACCACAAAAATAATAAGAACTTACTGTAACTTTGCATTATGTACATAAATTCTACATCATTTTTTCCACACAACTAGTTCAGATTATCTGGATATTCAGATAAGTGAGGTTTGGACTATCAGGAATTCAAGGTATGTACATAATAAAACCAACATTATACAAACTTACCACTATATTCAGCAGAAAAAAAAAGGAAACATTAAATATGTACTGCTCTTACGAATGCATGGTAGATAAATAAACGCTGAAAACATCAATTTATTTCTATGCTTTTTTTTAAAGCCAATATGGATAAAATACTCAATGACGATCCTAGATAATGGTATTTGCCAACTTTATGAGTGAATATTTATCCAGAATTACTAATTCGTTATACGTGATATCTTGCGCCGAAGTTAAATGCACAAGGTTCCGACGTCAGAGAATGTGCTTCAGAAGCTTGTAATACTGTTTTAAAATGTTGGCTAAAACTGTTGCCTAGGATTGCTATTGTGTAGTTTTCGCAAATTAGCTTCAGGAAACCTACAGCTATAGATTAATCTTGTAGCGCTGAATTATGTACCACGTCCTCTTACGTCTATACCTCAAATATAGTTCACTGCCGTAAAGACCTTTTATGCTGTTTTACTATTCAGGTTGTGTTAATAACTTCTTGTTACAAGGCAATATTGTCCAGCCAGATGCACAAAACTTCACACTGATTTTGGCTAAGTACAATCACAAATTAATTGTAATGGTTCAAAAAATATAACAAAAATAAACATTGTACCTTGATTTATGATAGTTTCAGTTAAGGCATCTCCCACACACACACACCAATACATAATATTAATGTGCTTGGTTAGAATACACAAAAAAATTTTCTTGGCTGACCATGTATCAAAAATAACAAATTTAAACAAACCTCTTTATAACAACCTACAGTATTTTATAACCAGACTTCGAGGAACTGTACAAATTATTTTACAAAATGTTGAAAATTTGAAGGACATCTGCTGAAAATACATTTGTGCACATCATGTGTCATTTCACATGACAAACACTGTATTGCTATGCAGCAAGTGGTAATAAGCCCCTTCCACTACCTACACGTAACTGCATGGTGCTCATGTTAAGAGTGTGTGTATGTGTGCCTGAAGAATACGGAAAAGGACAATGTGAGTGCAGAGTGGTAGGAATAGCACAGTTTGTGACTGCCTGTGTCTGAGTTTGGGTAAAAGGGACAGGAAGAGGAACAAAAATATTTTAATGCACCATTATATTACGCTTAATGAAAAATTTTAAAAGGAGTACCAAATTGTACTTTACTCACTGTAACAACAAAATAACTTGGACTACGCACACTGTAACTGTGTATTACCGTAAATGTCATAAATACAACTTATGTCAAAAGAATGTTATAACCTGTTTATCTTTTTGTCTCTGAGTGCTGAGATGGGCCTGAATCAGAATGTGTTTTTGTCTCCTCTTGCTACTCGTGCGTCATGTGGTGCAGCACTTCTCTCCCTACTCTGTCTTGGTATACTACTGTTGTCTTCCGTGTGGCTGGGATTCCTCTCCCTCACACAGCCAGCCTTCAGAGCGAGATGCTGTTGCTGATTGTTGCAAGGTGACCACAGCTCTGCCTGCAAGGCATGTGCGTACATTCTTTTCCCCACCCGGCCGGCAGGGTGATAGAAGCCGATTACAATGAAGGAATGTCGCCCACGGTCGAGCGTCGCAGTGAGGTGGCTGACTGCCAAGTTGTAGGTTTCCTCCAAAACTCAAAAAATTTAATCAACAACACAGATATCAGTTGTGAAAACGACAAACAGAAAGTAATATGAGGGAAGACGTGAAGGAAATGTGTGACAAGTGAACATTGCTGACAAGAGAAATCAGTTATAGGCAAGGGTAGGAGATAATATACTGTTGCAACGTATTAATGCCTCTAAACCAGCCAATAGTCACACTCAACGGCAAGCCATACATAACCTGACGCTTCCCAGGCGAAGCTCAGGTGGATACTGTAGATTATACGCCTCTGTTTGTAGAGTACAGTAAACAAATTCAGTCAAAGTAATTGCTCCTATGAGGATGCACTGCCACAGTCACGCTACATCTGCATGCAAAAACGACTCAAGTGCTACCAAACACTAAGTTTGGATACTACACTAATTAGCTGTAACAAAAACTTCTTTCACCATTATCAATTGTTTCAGTGAAATTTCACTGTAATTTATATTTAATTTTAAATGTCACATTCTTTTTATGTCAAAGACTACTGAACATGGATTTTTGGTGAGGGAGGAAAATAAAGGAGAAAGGGGCAGTTTTTGACATGTAGCGGTTGTGAATTGGTCAAAATCGGTTCAAAATTATTGTGACCTTCCCCCTCCCCCCTTTAGGAAACCAGAAGAGGTTGTTATAAAAAGGTTTTACTGTAATCTTAACAACATGCTGTACTGTGATCGATTAAAAACGTTGTTTATAAATGTTTTTCTTGCCTCTACACACACTTCAAATTCATGAAATTTTTTTATTAAAGTTTCATTAAAATTTGTGAAAACCAAACACAACTTGGCACGCCATCCAAATATACTATTTTAAAACAATGACTGTACTAGTAAAGTTCTATTTTTAATTTAAACATGAGAACAAGACATAAAACCAAACAAAACACTTTCACTAGCA
The DNA here is from genome assembly GCA_003012365.1 of Medauroidea extradentata. Taxonomy (NCBI): domain Eukaryota; kingdom Metazoa; phylum Arthropoda; class Insecta; order Phasmatodea; family Phasmatidae; genus Medauroidea; species Medauroidea extradentata. The sequence goes on from PNEQ01118293.1 coordinate 9,347, forward strand.
AAATTTGAAAATCTTGTAGAAACATAATTTGTACAAATCTGTACAAAATATTCAAGCAAAGTATTTCATCTTACCTTAACACCCAAATGGAGATACAGTTGTGAAATAATATTACCGGAGAAATATGAATCCTAGGACCCTGAGAAATAACTAATGTTCTAAAAAAAATTCTGCATTAGAACAATTCATCTCATCCTTAAACTATGGCAGGCAGACAAATTATCTTCTTCACTTCTAACAATTTCTCAGATATATTTTTACAGATACACACCACTCAATCCCAATAGAAGCACTAAAATGGTATACAATTTTTCAGTTTTAAAAAAATCATTTTTTTTACCAATCATTCACACATAATATTTAGCCATCCACAAAAATGAAGTTGCATTCAATATTTACTTACTTTATCTACATGATATGAATCAAACACCAAGACACCTGCTAATTTTGTGAACATTACTGATGTAATTCTTACGTAGACAATAATCCCACTTTTATTTCAAAATTTAGTTTAAAAACAAATTTAACAAAGAAACCAAAATTTTTTTTCACTGAAAACCACTACACTTGACCTGCTTGCATAAAAATAAATTGTTTCCAAACCCCTTACAAAATTTATAAAATGAAAATAACCTTTGTTATGACACAGTCCAAAATAATACAGTATTAAAATAGGTAAAAGGTGGCATTCAATACAAATATAAAATAAGCCAACTTAGATGGCAGACATATAATAATTCACACCCCAGGTACTAAAACGCTGGTTTAACTGTACAGCTATGAACTCCTTAAAATTAGTCAAAAACTATTACACATACTGAAATACCAAAACATAAAAAAACAAACATTAAATAAAATTATAGCAGAATGGTTTAATTTTACGTACGCAATCATTTCAACAAATTTAATTTAAAAGTTTTGTTTGCCTATGTCACTTTTTAAGGTAGGTCGATCAAATACAAATTCCTAGCCGCTGCCGTACACAATATACACATTACACTGTCCGATTGCCTCAAGTCTTTCCAAAGAGAAATTCAGCTCTGATCTTGGTCTTGACTAAGTGCACCATACTTGTTGCCAAGATTGAGTTTCGGTCCGCCCACGCCAGACACTTTATTGGCTGCATCGGAATATCGGCCCGAATGTGCCTTGCTGTTACGGACCTCCTCGAAAGTACCCTCGTCTCGTTTTCTGAGTGAAACACCATAGCACATTAACACACAAAGAACATGACAAAAACTTCAGCAATGTACCATATCAAAAATTTTATTTTTACATTGAAATATGACATAACACCCACAGATTGTTTATATACACACATTTTCAAACACCTATTTTTGCACAATTAATAGCCAATATTAACTCTATTATGGCTACAGAACAATGAAAAAGGAAGTGAACGTTTAGGGTCGTATCTATAAACTGTTTTCGAAAGCGATGTTAGCAGACATTCACCTGGCAGCTTGCCAACTACTCACATCCTATAAAAGACTTTCGGGAACTTGCCAGCTGAAAGACCTTCCACGTCCACTTGAAATGTAAATATGGCAACAAAGCACCCTTTTTCTTCCAATGGATAGTACGCAGAATGAATACAGGAAAGTGGCACCGGAATCAAAGTAACAAAATTATGGAAGCATATATTTTCTAGGATTGCTGTTTTAGAATTTTATATGTAGACTTTAAAATTCCAAAAATTTCAATAACCATACCCTCTAAACATAAAAAAACTAAGTAAAACCAGAAAAGGTTGTGACACAAGGAACAGCCAACATAAACTAAAAAAATAGTAGTTTAGGCTAATCAAGTGAATATTTATGAAGCTTATTTTTTCTTACAGCCAATTTGTAGTTTTCTGGCACTTGTTTTGTTAGTATTATATTAACACTGCAGATTAACTATTAAGAGTAGTTCTTAAGGGTAACACAGATGTCAGTTTATCACTTTGAGCTTAGAGGCGACAAGACCAGTGACGAGCAAGCAAGAGTAGTCTCTAGACCCCCACGTGTTTCTATAGTGCAGACTGCACTCGTACAGCTCAATAGCATGAAAATTAAATCTTCAAAAACACAGTAAGTCCTCGATTCACGTCATACCGCTTTACGTTACTAATTTTTGAGAACCCATTTTTCAATTTAAGTAGCTGCTGATTCGGAATTACGTAAATTCATTCTTGTGTAGTCTCGTTAATCCATTTGTGTGTTAGAGTTAACATCATTATGTTCCAAAAAGGTTTGGCTATAGGCAGTGCGCAAGGCTGGTCTGACTCAACTTTGTTTCAACTAGTGTCTCTGTTTTCAGGAACCTAACCCCAACATAAATCGAGGACTCGCTGATTGATGATCATGCACGTGTCAAAAGCCAAAAGAATTGAACCACAGATATTTGATTTACTTTCCTCATTTACCTTAATGTGACCCAAGTGCCAAATCCTAAAAAATGCCCTTATCACAATTATTTCTTTCTGTAAAGAGATTTGTTAGACTAACGTGAGGGACACGAGGATACTGTTAATAGTGCTACGTTGGGACCCATGGACTTTTAATGTATTGATTGAAGACAAATAACAACTAGTAATTGTTCTTACCATTTCAAGAAACACTACATAGAATTCACTGCAAGACATACTATAACACACAGAACTCTTGCACTATACACGGTTCCACACATAACAGAAGCACACATGAAATCCAAGACAAATTAATTTAGACTGGAAAAGAGGTCATGACTAAGCTCCTCATGCGAAATGTGAGAAAACTAAAGATGAGTAGAGTGAACAAATATTCTATTGTATAACATCTATCCTTACAAAGAAGCAATAGAATTAGATAAAATATGCTAATTCCTGTTTACAAGTTTAATTATTTTACTTCCTAGTCTCTCATTGGAACTCACTAGGGTTTGCAAATTAATGAAGTGCATTTAACAGACAGTAAAATAAATATTACTAGTACGTACATCATCAATTGAATAATGTCCTAAAGTTTACAGCTAGGTAACAAGCTATAAATTGTAAAAAATAATTTTTAAACTTATAATGCAACAGACAAGATTTCAAATCGTGTATGCGCCAAGCAAGTGAAAGTTCAGGCTTCTTCCGACAGATGCCAGGCCCAGATCCAGAAGATTACGGTGCAACCGCTAGATGGCAGTCTTGTCCCGGAGTTTTGGCGGGAATTCAAGACAGCCTCAAATGGAATATCAGAGAGAGTGCAGTGCAGTCACGTTATTATGAAGATTACAAAAAAATGGAAAGAAGCTAGTCGACGCAAACTTTGGTAAGCAAAACGAAGTTATATTATTGTAAAAATTAAGCCTTTTACGCATGTAATTGCATTATTTGTAACTTATGCTTGCCATAATATTTCTGAATTACGATCTACAATACGTTACTGCCGCACTGATGCTTTAAACGCGGCACGCAAGATGAAATCCATACTTGCTGGGTATACTTGCGAACTTTTGCGATCAACCCCAGAATTAGAAAACACGCCGTCGTGCCAATCAATATACACCGGCCGTTCTGTAACATCGGTAGTTGGTGGGTCTGATGTACTCATAGGATCCACCTGGTCTGTAACGATGGATCAGAAAACATATACGGGAAAAATAACCGAATACTCAATAAACACAGCCGAAAGTGAACAACAAGTGACAGCACGTTTTAACCTCTTCTAAGAGAACACTTTGAGAATGTACGAGGCAATGGAGTACACTAATATTTTCAATGAGAAAACCGTTGTTTCGAGTGTTAACTATTTTATTTGTACTTGAGTTTATCGGCTTTCATTTTTCATATTAAACCGTAACATGAAAATTTTGATTGCGAAATGCCACCACTTATCCAAAAGTATTATTGTTCGGCCATTAAATTACAATAAAAGTTATATTTGAGATATATACATAATGAATTACCTTAACAGTTCTGTAATTCTCAATTTAATTTTGAAATCCACATGAGCATATGACGATATAATCTCTTACATAATCTTGCTTCTTCTATATCACCGCCCTTGCTTTATTTGTTGCAGCAATAATTCTCAACACTTGGTTTCCAACGTCGCATCGCCCTGACTTTTTTTTAAGCAGTGCGTACCTTAAAAGTTGAGAAACAAGCGTGTCTCTACTTGTAGTGTCCGCAGTAATTTCCATTTCGAATTCGAATTTAGCGCAAAATGGCTTTCGGCAAGTAGGCACACCGGTGTACATCGGGCTGCCAGTATTTCGATAATGGCTACTGCATATTTAGGTCACTTTGTTTGTGGTGCGTGTAGTCTGAATATAGTTCAACAGTCGCACTCAAATACAATGTACATCTGTACGCAAAACTTTTAAGGAAGTAGATCACACGTTCTAGTTTCAGTAAATTATATATTTACTACTTCTTTAATTTATTTGAGTTTACTCATTTTATGCACGAAAGACTACATAGTGTGTATATTATGTTGAACTTTGTGATTCAAAAAGGTTGAAATAATATATTTTTTTGTATCTACAGACACACACCTCTGTAGCTGTCGGTCGGGGTACAATATAAATCATGTTTATAACGACAAATGTACAGAGCGACTCAAATAACAAGTATTATTCCAATAGAGTACGAAACCTATGTTGATTCAATTATAGAGTTTTTTTGAAGAATTTAGTACCTGCAGTAAATAGTAATTTTCAAATGAGTAGGGCTATATTTTTTCATATCTTACATTAATGTGTGATATATACTGAACAGGCCAGTTTAGACAATGGTCACAATTGCTCTTCTCTTGTTACGAGGAGTGGTAAATTTGAGCCCAGAATACATTCACTCATTCGCTGGTTAGTACATACATAACAATTTATTATTTGTATCATGATACTTGACCTGTGCTCGTGACTCAGGCAGAAAAGTTATTAATGATTACTGACTTTATACATTACATTTGGTAGGCAAGATTACCAACTACAGAACTATGTTAGAAAACTATCCACGATTCTTTGTTTGGCATACAAGTACATGAAATCTGGAAAAGAATAAAGGTACTGCAGAAATTCGTTAACTTACACAGCTTCATGATGTTATATCATGCTACTGTTAACAAAAATCCTTAATAAACGTTTGTTTTGGTAATGCATAATTTCACAACCTAAAGAGTTAAATGCTAGTAATATTCATGGCATGACATATTTAGTTGGTAATCCAGGTACACTCATATCCGAACAACGCTGAATAACTATCATTATGTTATACATAGTCTTAAATTTACGCAACAGTATAGTATATAAGGCCTATAAACTTAATCTCGGAAAGTAGGATTAAATGTTGTTTAATCAATATTACCTACTTTGCATAATTAATAAAACTGGTGTAAAACTATTAATATAATAATATTGTTAGACAAATATTATTGCCAACATTAATTTTAAAGCACCAAACTTATCTGCAACGAACTAGGATAGTCCAAGAGGAACGATAATATATGAGAAAAGTTTTGGTGCCTTATTAAAAAGCGTTGCATTACGAAGCTGGCAATACTTGAAATTTTACCATATAATATTTTATATATTGTGCTATGAATCTGAATCATAATTTCTTTTACAACGTAGACCCGAGATGCACATAAAATAATGTAGGCATCAGAGAGGTCGAAAAAAGTTAGTGGAAATAGACGGCTTGGCCCGGAGCATTCGCACATTGAATCATGGGTAGAATCAGCTGTCAAAGTACAAACAATCGCGACAGACTGCTGCGTTTGAATGGGCGGACGATTTATTTTCTTTAAATAGTCAGAAAATAACTTATATAAATCATGGATTCGGTGGTGTTTGATAAGTCTCAGGCCAAATAATGTTCATAGAGCTTTTTTTGTTTGTCTGTATAAATGTAGACAATCTGTTAGTTGGAGAGTTGAGACAATGGCTCATGTACTGTGGCTTGCTATGGGAGGGTAGCAAAACCGAATTTTTAAAAAGGACAAATACAAAAAAAATATGTGTGCATGTATGTGATATTAAAACAATACCTACAGTACCTATTTCATCTAGGCAAAGCTGCTGTGGAATATTAGGACCTGCTGAAATTGTGGACAATAGTCAGAATATTTAAAATGTTGGAACTTTCAGTGGTTGTGAGTGGTCATTATTTGTCAGGTTTTGTAGGGCTAAGTAGTTATTTATTTCATTTCTTTCATCTTGCAA
>PNEQ01118294.1:0-14071 GCA_003012365.1 Medauroidea extradentata
ATACACAAAATTTAAATGTTGCAGTATGTTTACTAATTTTGAGTTTTTCATCATATTGCTTTCGTTGGCATTATTTTCTGTGTGTTCTAAAACCCTAGGATAACTCATCCCCCTACAGTCCTTGAGCAAACATTTCTGTTATCAAAATATGCACTAAAGGAAAGTAGGCTGATTAGTTCTGTATAGATCTACTTGTTATTATTTTCATTTATTATTCATTTTATTTGGCCCTATTCCATTTTTTGGAACTTTATGTTGTGTGTGTACCTTTTTACTAAAGCATACTCTGCTTATTTGTTTGTATGTAAGCTACGTTTTTCTATTATTTTTAGTTTTCTTTTACAGTCATTTATTTCGCAATTGCATATGTCCAAGGAACTAAATCTAGTCCTGCACTCCCATTGCACAGTTCTTTTAAAGATCTTATACACCTTAAGTTGTTTTGCGTGAGAAAATAAATACCTGTGAGACACATAGTAGGTGCTCCTGGTGATTATTTATACAGAAATCTTGCAGTTATCTAGTCAATGCATTTTCTTCGACCCAAAATTTTCACATCATATTACACATAAAAACTAGGGACATGGAAATGTTACATAAATGAGTATAGACAGTTCGCGATAAAATAAGCATTTTCGAATCCTGGTTAGAATTCATTTCAGACGTTTTGTATTTACAATAACTTTTTTTCAGGGAAATATAATAATAATAATAGTAGATGTGTAAAAACATTTCTACTAACACAATGACAGACAGTTTTATTCACACTGGTGTAAAAAATACCTGAAATTTCAATTTTTGATTAAATTCATAAAAAAATACGTGACTGAGAGCAGTTATAGGATGCACAATTCTGTGTAGGCGATTTGCAAAAGAACACAATTTTCTTTCGAAAAAAAATATTTTCCTTGATTTTCGATTATTTTGATAACATATTCGGTGATACTTTGGGAGTCTAAATTAGGAAAATATACGAGGCTTAGAGGTACGAAATTGTTAGGTCCAAATATATTTTTTTATTTGTGACGAAACAATGTAGGGATACTTCTAAATGAAAAATATGTTCATTAAAAATATATATTTCTTCAAATTCGCTGTAAAACTACCAGACGTTTCCCTTAAACATAAAATTCGGTCACATAAAAAAAAAATTATTTTTACCATACATGGTACGGACATCAAAATGATAATTTTGCCTCGAAGAGACTATGGTATAATTTCTTCCTGGAGCAACACACTTGCGGCATTGTATACTTGTCTCATCGAACGCACGGACAGGGAAAGACCTCTTGATGACGTCACGCACGTGGAGGCGGGTATGTAGTTCAGACGACATAAGCCCCGCCCAGCTGGTCTAGCAAGTGTCTGGAGAGAGGTGTTTCCTTCAGAAGAGAAAGGAAAGGGGGTTGACTACACCCCTTCAATCTCCGCTATAAAACCGAAGCCTCCGCTCCGAAAAGCATCACTCCGAAGAGCGACAAACTCCTCTGCAGACATGAAGGTCCTGGTAAGTATCCAACCTCCATTACTAGCTGCTCTAAAAGAGAATGACTAAATGGCATTTAACACTACATGGAAAATTTTCTTATCGGTGCACAGGTGTGTCATAAATAAGTGGATTATAAAATGTTTTCCCCTACGTCATTGTTATCGTACATATACATTTGTAGGTAACAGTGATGTGTTCACCAGTGTCAGCAGACTTGTATTGTAACAGTGCTTAACATTTCTTCTATTTACAAGTAGCAAGTATCTCGTACTATGCATGGGTTAATTACTTCAATTACGATAAGGGAAGATTTTTTATACAATGTACGAACAATAGTTACATATTTACCCACGAATGTTATTGTTTAAAAATTTAAGTCAACATAGGAACATTTTTATAACAATTTTTAGATTCAGAACATATCTAAATGCAGTCGTATTTTTATTACTTTGAATATACAATGCTTAAATCTACCGAGTCAAAGTGATTGGACTGTTAAATTAAATAGTGAGGTCGAAAAAAATAATGATGAGTAACAGAGATGTTTGACATCCCATCATACCGAATAAAATCTCGGTGCTTAAGTTGTAATTTTATGTCAAAGTGAGTGAAAGTGACAGTTCAGATATAGCTAGAAGTTTTGTATTTCATTTCACTATCTTGAGTTACACATTACAATTATTTTCTTCCGGCAATAGGTTCGACGGAATTTCTTGTTTAAGTAACATATATTATTAACTTGCTTAGAATTTGGGCAGTTAAGCACACAAGAATATGTTCGTTGTTACATGCCATCAGCAATAACATTATATTTTGTCAATAACATTCAGTCGAAAGTAACCGAAAAACATGTATCTATGGCGCATGTTATCTGTATCAGTACTCTGGTTGTTTAAAATAAAAGAATTGATATTGTGTTCAATTTTTTAATTGTCTATTTTTTCTACCGATTTAAAATCACAAATCAGTGCACAATCTTTTACTGTATGCTGTATTTCGAACGAATATTATTTTTGGAAAATCTCCTTAGAAATCAAAATGTGCACGAAATAGCTGGTTACTTGACAGCTCCACACATATTACTTTACAATGTTTGAAATCGGAAACCAATTTCTTAAAATGTATTTGTAATAGGCATATACCTACTAGTGTGCAATTAATGTAATTCTTCCTTAAAGCTATCCGACCCTGAAATTAAAGTGTTTGGCAACATTAAAATTATTTATTTACCTAATGGTGCATTTTCGCATACAGCTACGGTATATTTTTATAGTTACATAAGGCCTTAACTTCTGTCGAAGGCATTTCACAACTGACAAACGACAATACATTGTTAGTAATTGTAATTTTGATGAAATTTACGTGTTTGCAATTTTGATTATAACCATATTTGTAAGAACAAAAACAAAATAGGACAGGGATCACTATAATCAGGTGCGGCTGTCGTTAGTTTTTTTATGACAGTAGCAAGGCTAAGTAATGCACTGCAAAAATTACATGGATTGTTATTTTTCCCTGCTAGGCTTTGGTCGTCCTGTCCCTCGTGGCGTGCGTGCTCGCCGACACCAACACCCAGAAGACTGCAGCAAAGCGTGGTCTTGGTTACGGTCTTGGCTACGGTGGTCTGGGCTACGGCGGTCTGGGTTACGGCGGTCTGGGCTACGGCGGCCTGGGCTACGGCGGTCTGGGATATGGCGGACTGGGCTACGGAAGCATAGGGTACGCCGCTCCTGCCATCACCAAGGTCGCCTACTCCGCACCAGCCATTAGCTACAGCGGTCTGGGCTATAGCGGTCTTGGCTACGGCGGCTACGGTCTCGGCTATGGTGGGCTGGGTTATGGCCTAGGCTACGGCGGACTCGGCCTTCACTGAGGCCTCAATGTGATGCGTTACGACCGCTCACCTCACACATCACCATGATCGCCTCATTCATCTACTGTTTGAGAACCCCAGTCTCCTGGCTACAATAGACTGAAGCTATTCGCCGAAGAATGCTCACCTGTGCTTCATGACATTCTTCATTTAAACATCGTGGGGCTATTGCACCCCAATCATGTCACTTACGAAAACTTTTGTACAGTAATATTAATAAAATTTACATAATCAAAAAGTAATTTGTTTATTTTGTGATTATTTTAAGTTTATGAAACATGTGCGTATTTATGCTGCATTTACTGAAGTCGCGGTGCAGTGTTTAATGCATAAAATGTCATACAGAAGCAAATATGGAAGTCCTTAATTGGCTGTTTTCATGTTTCAAGTATCTAAGGCCTTACATTTAATAGAATGCAATGTCATAATGAATGTATTTGGTATAACAGAGAATTAGGAAATGAAAGGTAGATGCTGTAGTCTCTATCAAGTAGCTGATCAACATTGGCGTTTTGATACTCCAGAAAACCATGGATACTAGAAAATAAAGTTTAAACCAAACTAAGATCCCAGTAAATGCGAACAAACGCTGTAATACTACAAATGCGATTTAAAATTTCGAAAATGTTAGTTGCGTGAGATGAGGGAATGTGAAGGATAAGTGATTGCTTAAAAAATTTAAAGACACATATTACCTAGGATTCAAAATCTTCAACATTGTTATACAGCTGCAGACTATTAACATTATGATAAATGAGAAAAAATCATAAATCAAGTTCGTTATTAAAATAAAATTCGCATTGGTACAACTTTTTTACAAAACAGTTAGCGTTTCCTATCTTCCATGAGTATGTTTTTGGTGGACCAATGGATTCCCTGTTAGCGCAGTGGCTACAACACTTGTCTCCACAATAATGTGATCTCGCTTTCCCAGTGCGGTTGTGAACTAAATATTTTTCATGTGGGAAACGTTGAGAACGTTCCAGTTCCCTTCGCTCTTTGCATTCCGTCGTTTCTTGAACATGGTTCACATAATGCTATCTTTCAGGGTTCAACAGATGTCTTGAATGGGCAGTCAGAAGTCTGTCAAATGAGAGATGTAGTGTCCTGTCCTCTCAATTTCACTGGACATAAACTTTCTGTTATTAGGAATATAAATTTTTGTTAAGTTAAAAAAACGATATCGATATGCTTAGTTGCTTTAACAAATATTTAATTATTTTTACTTCAGCAATAATTTAGTTTGTAGGAAGGAAAGGAAAACATTTTCTCATTTAGTTAAAATGAATAATCTTAGTAAATATTATCGTTATTTCAGTAAGTCGTATTGAGCGTCATATAACTAAATTTTTTTTGTCTTGCATTTCTATGTATTCCTCAGTTAAAAAAAAAATAGAATGAAAAAAATAATAATGTAGACAAAATGGAATATATGAAATACAGATTGACCAGGAAAGCTTTCTTAACAGTGTCAAATTCAGACTAGAATGCAAGATATTCGAAGGTTTTCAGGAGGATAAAACTAACAGAGGAACTAGAAGCAAATGGCCAGAGAAGGAAAAAAAGGACTAGGGCCTAGTTCAGAAAAAAATTAAAGAACTTTGGAAGAGCATGAAACAGAAGAGAAAAGTATAGTTATTTTGCAGTGGTACTTAGTTGGACTGTAACGGAAAAATAGTATGAGAGTGTTAATATCTTGAATATAAATGCCAAAGCTTTGTAAATGTAATATTTTGTGAACTACAAATTTCTTGGATCTTTATAAAACAGTAAACCAATATACTTACGGGGCCTCTCTATTTGCGTTTCAAATGCGTTGCGGCGAGTTACAACTATTTTTTGACGAAACTATTATACGCACATCATATTTGTATATCTACGCAAAGAACACACACTTCAAATTATGTCGCTATAGTTTTAAACATTCGAGACGTTTATTAGAAATATCATTTTCGGGCCCGTCCAATTGGCCAAAAATGTTTTTTCCAGACTGTCGTATCTGAATAAGTAACAGCCAAATCCGAAAAACTCAACTACATAAACCAGGGTTATACTTTGAAATATGTTGTCCACAAATATGTCACCGCTTAAAGTCCGATACCAAAAAGGATAATAGTAAAGCAATGTACGCCAGCTGAGTGGCTTGCGCGGAGAGGCGATAATACATTATATACGCCGGTCAACGGCAACCTTACCGCTCCTACCTCACACACACAACAACACAGCCCCTTAAGTATACGCTGGAAGGACTTCAGACTAAATAACGTTTGCCTAACTCGGCTGTACAGAACTGTAACATATTCGAAGGGTTACAAGGAAACTGCTAGACAGCTGGTTTGAACAATTAAGTGAGGGTTTTCTTTGGGAGCAAGTTTCGCGTGAAGTAACTGTGATATAACTAAATGGCGTGTAGCCAATAACAGGAAAGTTAGATGGTTGTTTCCGCAACAGTGGCACACAGGCGAGGAAAAACGTGGCACTCTAAAGGCGTAAGGCCGGGTTCACAACGAAACTGTACGCACCAAACCTAGATAGTGTGTACAAACACTAAGAAGCAGCAAACTACTAAAATCCATACGTGTCCTCAAAAATCCGAAAGTGTGTTAAGCATATTTTGAATACAGAGTGAGTGAGTTACACACGAGAAAGAAAACATATTTAATACAAAACATTACGTGCCGCTTTTTAAAAATCAAGCGAATATTTGTGTTTTAATTCAATATCGGGCTTGTGCACCCCACCAAATTTTGAAATCATAACATGACCACTTTAGCTTATATGTTTTAAAGCTGCAGATTTACGAAATATGGTCTCTGAGAAGGCATTGGAAGCTATACGTCCAAAATAAAAATATTATTTAGAAATAACATACGGCAATTTTTCTTTAATAACGAACGGAATGTAATATTATCGCATTTCATAATAATAACTATTATTTAACTGTTATAACGAAGAACAGCAGTATACTTGTAATAGGCTAATTCAGTTTCGTAAATATACCAACATATCAGGTTTTCATTTTTCTTCAAAATTGGATCAAATGAACACGTCAGGTTTTGAAATACCCTTGTCAATTAATCTCCGGATCCTAAAATCTGATGATCCACAACTTTGTAAAACAGGCATTTGGCAAAAGCGAGTACAGATGTACGGCTGCTCAAAACACGGTGGTCTTGTGATCCGCTCAGATCGCGAGCGATGCACATAAAGCATGTCGGAATAAAAAGGTGGGGAAAACAGAATAGCCCCGAGAAAACACACTGCAGGTGGAAACGTCTTTGGTGGGGAGAGTAGCGTTTTAGTCACTACACTAAGGGACGAAACTATAGACCTCTTTCGAACGAAACCAACTGCTCACCAATGCTTTCTCTATGGGGATAGCAGTTGGTTGTCATACAAAATCCGTTTATAGATACGGCCCTATGTGTGGCTATTCCTAGGAGGTTTACGTCAAACGACTTTTGTTTGAAAAGTAACGTAACATGTTAAGAGTTATACAAGTTTGTAAATTACGTAGGCAAATTCCTTAAGATGTTATTGTAATGAGATGCTTTAAATCCGAACGCTAATCCTATTTGAGCTTCGTGACGAGATAATCTGAGACTTAAATTGGACGTAGTTATACAAAAAGGAACAAACACGCAGTTAAGTGGGACTGAGATATTCAACGTCAAAATTTACTGTGTGTATCTAAACCTTGTATTAAGCCCAGTTTACACCGAAAACATAACAGTAACAATGTTAATAACAAAATATTGGTTACAAAATTTTATCAACAAATTCTTAGCTATGGTAGAATATTATATAGCAATAGCAATGTTGATTGCAAATGTGTTATTAATGCTGCTGAAAACAACAATGTTACTAACAAAGTTGTAAGAATGACGAACGGAAGTTAATAACAACGTTGATGACAAAAATGCTTACAATATTGTTGATAACATTGCTATTAACATTTGTTACCAACAACCTTTGATATAGACCGCCTTAGAACGAGTTGGGAAAATAATGTTATCAACAGTGTTGGTGGCAAAGTTATTACCATGTTTCTTAAATTAGTAGCTTTTGTTGGTAGCAAACGTTTTCAACAAACTGTTAGTACCAAAGGTTATTAACATTTTTATAAATATTTTAACAAGGTTAACCACAGAATGTTGGCGACAATGTTGATAACATTATGTCAACAATTTTCAAGTATTTTACAACAATGTTAATAATTTTGTTGAAAACACATGTTATTAGCAATGTTAACGTTGGTGTAAACTAAGCCTAACGCGCTCTTTCTGGGCGCTTATCTTTCTTTTCATAATTAAATTTAATTATTGTTCTTTCTCTAGGATATATTTTGGACCTTCAATTTCTACCCAGAATGATTATCTCAGAATAAATTTCTTTGTGGGTTCATTCCTTTTTGCAAAACTTCCTCCAATTTTTGTACACACAGCATGCACAGTCTGCAAAGCATAAGTTTGCCAAATTTTGATATTTATCACTTGAGAAGAGAATGTTAAACAAGAAAGTATATTTCTTGTTTTTCCTGGAAGTCAGGATGGTTTAAAGGTCAACACAATGGAGTTTCCAGACTATTTTCTAAGAAGAGAAATGTCAAAACCAGCCAAACTTATACTGTACCAACCATATGACATACACCTGTTATGTTTTCAGTTGTGAACCTGGCCTGAATGTCAGTCTCCTACTGACTCTAACGCACTTTCTTTCTGTAACAGATCCAGTTAGCGGTATCGTTGCTCGAGAATCTCACAAACCAGTTCTAGCGAGACTGCCTGTCTCACCCGGTGTTGCCCGTTAAAACCAGTCTTTTTTACGGTATGTTGAATGACTAATGTAATCGCAATATTCTAGGCGATTCAAACAAAAAAAAAACACTTGAGGAACCACTTTTTATACCTATGCCCGTCCAAGACTTCAAATCAAGAGACTGCCATAACAGAAGGTGAAAGGCATAATAACACAGCTACATTACATAAGTGAATAGTGAGTTTCGCAGTTAATTATACACGTGCCAGAAGCTAGCAATTGTGTCCTATTAATGTCGAAACATTATTATTGTCTTATATTTACAATGGGCAATCGTTTTACCAGAAAGCGAAATATTAACTAAATAATTATAACTATTTAATAACCTTTCAATGTGTATTAAAGTGTTTCCGGTAAATAAAAAATTACATGCTCATAAAGTTAACCAATGGATACCCTCTTAGCGGTTTCATTTACTTCGGAGATACAGACTTTATTCCTCCCCTAATCTCCGTAGTTTTTTCTTATAATGTATAACAAAATGTATTTTTAAATATATTTTTTGTAGCAAACGGGATTTTTGTACAGTTTCACATGCGTTACTATAACTTTAAGGACTCTACACGCAAAACGGGAATTGAAAGTGTACTTGCACTGTTTTGCGGAAACAGTATATGCTTTAATAAGACTTAACTCCACATATCTAGAAACCAACTTGCTACATTTATTACACCAGCAAGTTCGAAGTATGCGATTTACACAACTTTGTCACACATATTCTGTATAACAGTCCACGATCATAAGAATTTAGGAAACGATATAATATTTTTTCAGAAAAAAACTAAATTATTATAACATTAAGACAACCTTACGAGAAACACGAACATGTAAATCATGGGAGAAACACCTTGCTCTTACGGTAATTGTGCTCCTATACCTAACATTCAACATCTCCTCAGCACTACACTATTTTTAGAAGATTTAATGGAATATTGTGCCAATCGTGTTTTAACACAGTGAAAATGTGCAGTTTCTTTTTATAAAGCAAGAAATGTTCTTACTTTGTGAATTTACTTGTATACAAATAATAAAATGTTATTTTTGTACGAAAGCAAATGGCAGAGGGTATTTACTACAGACGTTGTCGAATAAAATTGTTACATATAAAATTTTGTTCCAGTAAATGTCACAACTCGTTACGGACATGTGAAAAAAATGTAATATTAAACTGGTAGATAAATATAACTGTAGAACTATTAATTTTCAAAGGCTATGCATCCAAAGCTAGTAATATGGATAGTTGGATGTGAATGTCAAAGGAATTGTTTACAAATTTGTCAAAATTAAATTTCAACATTAATAATAAGAAAAAGTAATCAATTCTTAAGAAACTATTCTAAAGAATAATGCCATGAATACATATCTTGTTAACGTTTATTACCAATAAATTTTTGTAATGCAAATTTCGTGTTAAATTATATGTATGAAACATCTTATATAAAATATAACAATAATTCCCATTGTAGCTGTATTCTACAATATAAGTTATGGAAGAATAATATGAGTTCAGAAGGATACAGACTCATTTATACCGCCAGATCGCTCGCAGGCTTAGAAATTGTGCGTTGCGTTCTGCTCACACAAAATAAAGCGAGGATCGATTATGATAACAAGTTAACAGAAAATTGAAACTGAAATGACGTATAACTTCCGGACGAGTCGGCGCAATGGGTACACGTTTCATTCATCTACGGGAGGCCCCGGGTTCGACCCTCGGCTCTGGCCATCCTGATTTAGGTTTCCCGTAGTTTACAGAAATCGCTCCAGGTGAATACTGGGAAGTCTCCTTACCGAAAGCCATGGCAGACACATTTTATTTTTACTGCCGTTGTGTATGTCGGTGTCAGACCGTCCCTAAAGACTTCGCCTTCTACGAGAAGTTACAGACAAAAAAAAAAAAAATAAATAAATAAACTTGCGGTTTTTTTTTTTTTTTTTCCTTATTCCCGATTTTCTGCGACGAAACATATACCAAATTGATATGGATTCCTCGATGTAAACTGAAATTTTAACTTTTTTAATCCAGTCACTCAGGAACGTATTTTATATTCCACGCAAAAGCTTATTTTGAGTTCACTTGCGAGTCTATTTTAAAAAAAAGTTAAATAGGGTAAACTGCGATCTGCTTACAAAGCTAGCGGCCATACATTTTAAACGGGGGATTGACGTTAAAATACGAAAATTTCCGTTAGTTCAATCTCATATTAGCTCTGCAAAACAAAAAGGTTTTCTAAGTAAAACTAAAAATATTATATGATTAGTATTTTTTAAATAATTCTAACAGAACATGTAACACCAATATTAAATTATATCCGAAAAGGTTACGAGGGTTTTTGTAACCTCTGTAATTTGATAAGTATTAAGTAATTTTACGAAGAAATCTCTACGTTCGAAAGAGTGAGGTTTAAAATTTAATCACTTTAACCACTTGTAAAACACATTTAGAGGATGACAGAAAAGTGATACCCTGATGATAATAAACAAGTATACCCGCTATACGTAAACGAATTATATCAAACCAGTGCCAAACTGTTAGGACGTAAATCAAGTTTTTTTTTTCGTTGCAGTTCCGCAGTAACCAAATAGTGTAGCATGCACAGTGCCCAGGACACCAGATATCTGCACCAATCAGGAAAAGACGCGGTGGTGCCAGGAGATGCGATCACCAATAAACATAGCAGAGGAACTTCCAGACAATGTACGGAAGGATTTCGCCTGATGTCACGAGTATTAATGCGTGGTACCAGAAGTTCCAGTAGACATACTTGGTTGCTGACTTACTTACAAAGGCAGGTCTGCCATCAACCTCAGCTGAGGGGACGAAAGCCGTGAGATAGATTTTTTTTTTTCCGAAATCCGACAATTCCGTGCGTAGAGCCCTCACATTAATTCCAGATTGCAAAATAATAATCTTCACTGTACCTTACTCAAACGTATGTTGTTTCGTTCATATAACGTGCGAATCGTTCAGGCTCTGGTGTTCAATGATAACACACATCAGCATGACATTGCGGGTGAAATGTTGATGCGTTTGAAGAGGTTTGTTATGGAAGGTACTTACGTGCATGTTAACTGATGTTCCCGTCAGTTAAAAAAAATTTTATTATATCGAAACGTGTTGCAAGTATTATTTTCAAATCTTTATCGTGTATCTACCGAATGTTTTTTTAACTTTCGCCATAAAGGAAACACTTTTCGGACACGCTGTAAACACACATGTATGTATATACACATATACGTGTGTATATGTAACCATATATCCTCATTTAAACTTTGTGATACAGCTCCGTCAATAAAGTAATGTCCTACTGTTTGTGTGGGTACACTGAACACGATTGCGACAAAGAGATAGAGGAACCGTCAGCAGAATGAGTGATCCTTTATTTCTCCCACACCACACGTCCCTTAAATCATGTTCCCTTTCACAAACAGCACACACGCTAATCAGCTTACCATCCGAGCACACGTGTGGTTGTCTGGCCGGCGCGACGAAACGCTTATTAACATTCAGCGCGGACGGTGAAATCTTGCAGCGTCCGATATTCTCCGACTATGGATTACGGGCGTATCAGGGCATACAACCAGACTTACGGGTTTAAACTGGCATATGGGAAGGGGGGGGGGTACTAGGTTTAACGTATCCTGTATTAGTGCGAATTCCACCTGGGATTTCTGCTCACGTTTCCAAACACATACTTTTTTTATTTTACTGTGCTGTGGCAATGGAACAGCCAGATACAGGACCTAGTCCAAAATGCATTTCGTGTATCTTGGAACTCTAGCATAGACATAAGCCGCGGTTACAACAGATCTGACCACCATAGTGTAGCTGGCTGTGCTCCGCTTTAAAGAATGAGAGATAGTGGGTTCGATTCCCAAGTCAGGCTAGGTGGAAATTTGCTCGTTTAGTTTAGTCACTAAAATTGTTTCAGTTCAACAGTCCCAACCACGGGCGGCACCCAGCCCTGGGTCAACGTGAGAGGGGGCATGTCTTGAAAAGTAGAATTATTAACGCTCCAAGGGGAAAAAGTACTGATTGTTCGGGGGTCCTTTCCCGGGAAAAAAAATGTATTTTAAGGTACAAAACGGTACTGTTTAAAAAGTTCACGAACCGAAAAACGGAATATGTCGAATTAAAAAAAATTTAATATTTTTTAGAATAAATTATGTTTTAATAGTAAAAACGTTTGTGATGATATAAAATAATTTGATACATTCTTAATCGTCTGCTTCCACGTGTCTCATTAATTGTGTTAGCACTTGAAACACACACAAAAATTGTAATGATAACACACTAAATAGTCCAAAACTTTTCGGAATCAGAAACAAGAATATTTGATCAAAATTACGGAAACAATTATTTTATTATGTATGTCATAAATTACTATTCTACACATTATTGCAACGCAAAATCGTTTAACCAAGATTGTGTTGTCTCAGGAAATATGTAAGTTAATATATTCGCCGTATTTTACTTGGTATTTACTTGGTTTAATTTATTTTGTGATCAGTCTAGGGCGGGGCCATGCATCTGGATGCGCCAGTGGTCTCAACATATACTCGGGGTTAAATAAAGTCACTATAAATAGAGGAATGATTGGCGACGCTGTAAAGCCTTGTCATTTTTACTAACATTTATGAAAAATAAAGCCGTGGTTAAGAAGCTTGCGTACTATCGAGGCTATCTGAAATCTGCTCCCGGCTGGTTCGGCCCGGATTTTCGTACGTAGGAAACGTGCCGGACGACGCAGTTGGACAACGGGTTTTCTCGGGGAGCTCCTGCTTCTCCTGCCCTTTAATTTTGACACCTCGCCTCACAATAAGGAGCCTTGGTGCAAAGTTACATCTTTAGTCTGCACACAGTGTTGAAGTAGAGTGGCCGGCTATTCTGATTACTTGCATGAAGTTACATGTCTTAACAACAATTAATTTGCAAAGGTATTAAATAAGTGATTGTTAGGATTTTAGAAGTTGACGCTTACTTTCAGAACGGATAAATTGATAACTAAGACCTTTATTTAATTAATTAAGGTACTTAGACCTATCAGTGCTTTCCTAAAGAAAACCCTTATTTATATAGAATTTATTTATTTTTCTGTCATAATTATTTTTAAGATATTTTACATGATCACCAGTAAATCATTTAGAATTTGATTCCAAATATCTCAAAACGTTAATAGTATCTAGTTCTTTAATTACCATAAGAAAGAATTCAATTAATTTAAATATTTATGTTTTTGTAGTCATGCATACATATGCTCTATGAAGGTCTTACATAAAAACAGAAGTGTTCACACATTATGAGACATAATATGTATTTTTAATTTAACTATGTACTATACCATCACAACATAAAAAATACTTAAAATGTATTCCTCTCACCTATCGACCTTAGCAATATCTTTTCACCGATATTAAGAATGGTAAATTTGCGATAGCTTTTCGATGAATATGAGATGGAGTGGAATGAGAAAGACACAGTTGCAGAACTTCATAGAAAGGGAGTTTAAGCATGACATACTTATGGGGAAAAAAGGATTTGTTTTAGATTGTAAAGTTTTAGGATCTGTTTTAATGTTTGTTATGTATAAATAATTTGAAATTAAAATTGCCACGGCAGTAACTCAGTCCCGTCAAGCATAAAGACGACTCCCTCTGTCAGGGTATCCATGAGTAAAATAAATGTAGGCTAAAGGCCCGTTCACAATCGACATGGCGCAAGTAAAAAACATAGCATAAGAAAGTGAATATCTGTGATACGAATGGTGGCGTTCACAATGAATACTTGGCATGACTTACGGGGCGTAACTTGCTTGGCATGGCGTTAAAGGTGGTCATCTCTGAGTTTCCTACGCCAAGTGTTTCATGCCGGCCAATAAGAATGTAAAACG
>PNEQ01118295.1:0-14072 GCA_003012365.1 Medauroidea extradentata
CCTTACGGAGTGCTTCGTGGAGTAGACTACATTTCATGTTCCACAACGACACGCAAACATTCATTTATGCGAATTTAAGAAAGCAACCCCTATTCATTTCATGAACGGGGGTGGTTTGAAGGCTGTACTTATTTGATGTTACCGATCGCACTCATTCGTACCATCACCCAAATATTCGTTATTTTACTCTTAACCGTTTAAGATATTTTGACAAAATACCGTTTTCAAACCCGATTTTCGAAGGCTTATTACGCCCTTAATATTCACTTTTCGGTAAAGTGTCCAGTACAATGTCTACTTCATTTTTCATGAGGAATCACCTCCCGGAGTTTGGGCAAAGAGTTTCCGAACATCCTGTATATTGATAATTCTGGACATTAACATTTTCGATGTTTGGTGCATAACGATTATCGATAATATCTGCGATACTGATCGATGTAATTAAGTAATAGACCTTCATGAACATTATCAAAGCCCCCGTTATTATCAAACCATCGGTGTTATGGAACACGTAAAAAATATATATTTTTTAAATACATTCATTTCACATTCACTCATGTTGCACGTGTTATAGATATACCGAACATGCAGCATACATATCACGATCTACGATCGATAAGTGAATATGGGAGTACATGTGTTTACGTACGTTCGACTGTAACAGCGAAACACATTTACAGATGTGGTGATTTTGTCTGATTAAAACACTATCAGAAAACAATACGGGCTCTCGCTTGACCAGTAACCAATTTAACTCTCGTCACACCGCAGCAGCGCGCGCTGGTTAGTAGCTTGGACACCCCTTACTGCTTGCATCACGCACTCTTGTTTACAAACTACAACTCTCACATCTCGGCGAATGAACTTTAGCCGTTTGTTTGAATGACTGCAATTTCTTCTAATGCGTCGACGGTTGGATCTGAATTTCATTCCGTTCGCAGATTTTTCCAAATAATTGTATAGACATCTACCTATCGCCCGAAGCTCCATACACACACATACACACACCAACACACACATACACACCAACACACACATACACACACCAACACACACCAACACACACCAACACACACCAACACACACATACACACACCAACACACACATACGCACACCAACACACACATACGCACACCAACACACATACACACACCAACACACATACACACACCAACACACATACACACACCAACACACCTACACACATAATACACACAATACACACATAATACACACATAATACACACATAATACACACACATACACACCCATACACACACACACAAATGTTGCAAATTGTTTGTACTATTTAGCCTAATTTTTTCAACACATAAGTTTGTATAACTTTGGCTAGTTATTGACTTCAAGAAAATTTCATTAAGTCGATAATCAACCAAAATCATGCAAACTTATATTTTGAAAAAAATTAGGCTACATAGTACAAACAATTTCTAACATTTATATGTAACGGTTTTGCGATATCTACTGTCCGGATTTAAAAATTAAACTTGCAATATACAGTATAAATAGGAACCCGTGGCCTTAATAGCAATTTTTTTCAAATTAACATAAATTTTGAAAGAATAAACCACAAGGGAAAATAAATGCCATAATGTAACCCCGTCAATATAAAATAGGAAGTTTTCTTAGCCAGTAAAACTTATTCGCAGTGTGAAACCGGTTTAGAGATTATTAAATTTTTAACGATACTGAACACTTGAGACATAACCAAGACTGTTTTGCAAGGGTGATAATGAATGCAGTCAGAGATGTCATGATCCCTACAATCGTACTTAGTGCTATTATTGTCTGGTGGGATCCCGCACACATTTATTGGCCAGAGCGTACTACATTACCATCTTCTCTGCCGTTTCCTAGGGCCCCGAGCGATGTGGCGCAACGGTGACACCTTGGACTCGTGTTCGGGAAGATCCAGGTCCGAGCCATACTCCGACCATCGTGAGTTCAGATTTACATGGTCTCCTAAATCGCTCCAGGACATTTCTGGGTTTGTTCGTTAGCAAATTTCATGGCCGAGTTATTGAGTTTTTCCTCTTGATTGCACTGTCGGTACATGAATGCTTTTCCATTGCTGTGTAGGTTTCATTCTTCGGTATTTTTTCATTCATACAATCGACTTGAATTTAAGTGCATGTTGTAAATCCGATAAATAACTAGACTTGATGATACTCCCAAGCGCGTAGTGCCGTTAATGCATAGACCTGTACATTACGCGTGATTTTCAGTGTCGTTGATTGTAGCGGAAAACACTGAGCCAGTAATTTATAGTTGTCCAGCTCTCCGGTACAGTGATTAACTGCATGTTAATCAGTCAAATACGTAACAAAGACTGGTGAGTAATGAAATCAGAGAGAGTGCACACATCCGTGGAGTCTATCTAGTCAGTCACCAAAGAAAATACGAATTTTTCATGTCTATTAATTTAGTATAGTCTTCTTTTGCAACAAAATGTGAAGCACGTGTTGTAATAATAAATATTTGCTAACCATAAAAATACACATTAAAAATTTCAGAAGATTGATATTTTTTACTGTGTACATTGTTGGCCATAAAACTTGAATCAGTGTGTGTAGTTAATTTATTTTGTAGTTGTAACAATAGTGTATTAAATTATTAGTAGGTTTTATATGGCAACAAATACTTCGGCATTTTTTAAACTGTATAAAAATAAATATTGTTTTATATAATTTCATATCTACAATTATTGTAGAAGTATTGCAAATTTAAAGAGTTCAGTTTAAAAAAAAAAATAAAAAAATTACCAACTCATAATTATTGTTGACCGTTAAATGCGTCGAGTGACCACCAAGTTAAAATTGCAGCAACACTTACGTATATTGTGTGTACATCAGAGCCAATTCTAAAATATAAGTACAAAATTTAATTAACTTCATTTAATTGTAGTTCTTGGATTTATACGTTATTTTGTGGATTTGGTTTTGCTGTTTTGTTCTATTATGTTAATTCCTAACTACCTATCTGATCGGTTAGGTGGCAGTCTGCGGTGCGAGTGGTCCTGGGCTCGAATCCCGGCTCGGGCACGGCTGTTGTGTTGTCCCTTCACCTCATTTCACCCTTTTAGGCTCTTAAGACCCTATTGTTAAAGGGCCTTAAAATCCTCTCACCACCACCTTATCCCCCGACTCATATAAGAGTCAATAATAATTTGAAATATTATTTTTTTAATTTTAAAATATTATTTTATGCTTCTGTTTTTTTAAATTTATATTTATATGCAATTCTTAATTACATAAATGTGTATTTACAATTAGTTAGGTTAATATTCCTAACTCATATAATCCCTATACCAGGTAGTCAGATAATCCGATATACATTGTCCCTTACACAAAACACAAAGTAGTCCTCAGATGTACGCTCTTTTTATACTGCTGCTATACGACGTGCTAATCCTTCACCGTTCCTGGCAACCGTCGTCGTCCAAGTCATCGTCGTCTTTACTGCCGTGGGTCCTTGTCAACATCAGGGTTATCACCTGAAGTCCTGTAGTTCTAGTACTGTGGCAAACATTGCACGCCAGTTAATACCTTACATGTAAGCGCGATGGGTGACCAGACAAGGATGTCAAGTGTCACCCTTATCACTCCTTTGCTTCAGAACATTGAATGAGTTTAAAACCGCTCAAGGTAGATGTTGCTCGTCACACCGTAAGGCACCTTTAAATTTGAGATGGATACATTATTTACATTTTTATTTGCAACATTGTAAATATTCAAATGAATACATTTAAATAAAATTTACTTACATAGAATTGTGCCAAATATGTCGAAAGTGAAGTCGAAAAGTGTGAAAAAGTAGGGAATACATCACATTGTATATTTATTGTTCTGCAAGTATAGTTATGGGGCGACACTGAACATTCAGGATAATGTTGTCAAGAAATGTTTCTTTATTTTTTGTATGATGTGGAAAACTGTTGTTGTAAATTTTAAATAGTAAAATACACTAAATACAATTATGGTAGAATATGTATATTTTTTTTTGTAAAATATAGCTAATAGATTTTTACATTTACATGAAATGAAAATATGCAAATGGAACTTTCCTGCAAGCAGTTTACATTGCAACTTGATATATTATGTACTTTCTTGTTATCGCACATACATCTATTCTGGTGATAGTACAGTTTAAAATATTTATTTCAAGTGTAAAAATGTTTATTAATATTCTTGCCCAGGCCTACATTGGTGTAGGAGGTTCTTTTAGACAGTGAAAACATGACGACACAAGGTTATTTAAGAGCTCTTGTTGATCTACAATATCGAAAACACGAAGGAATGACTTAAATGCATGTGATGTATTGCAGTTTATAATTTGAAATGGTTTTATTCGTTACCATGAAATTGGTAGGCTAAGTTTATTTCAGTTTCCAGGAAATCTTACAGTATGATAAACTAAAATTTAGATTTTCCCCTTAAAATTGTCTAGTGTAAATGTTTGAATTATGCAATTTACCAGACCATTACGAGTTTATTTTGAGGTTGCTAATATACAAAACCACATATGATTCTGCTGAACACACATTTCCATTGTCAGTATCTGTTACAGAGAAGTCGCGAGGGGAAATATTAACCAACGAAAAATGTCAGCGCAAAATACCAAAACTGTATAAGCGTTTACTAAAAATTAAATAGGCCTATTCAGACAAGTGGCGTTAAAAGATCCGTAACGTTAACGTTTCTGACCGTAACTACGGAAAGTTAGTGAATAGACCGCCAGGAGTCTCTGTTCTTGGTTGTGTAAAATAAGCGAGTTCTGTAAGAAAATATGGCTGAGTTACTATCCAAGGAAGTCCGGGTGTCGAAAGAACTGGTATAATGATAGATTTGGCAAATACGTGTATTGAAGTTTTTTTTTTTTTTTTTTGCAATTTATAGTTTAAATTGGAGGAGAGACGCTGCAAGGAAAGAAGAGCTCCGGAAACGAACCAAACGAGTTGTGGATTGATTATTTGAGAATTTTTAAAATGTATTCAATTCCAACGTTAAATCAATTCAGAACTTTAACTAACTTGCTAAATCACCTAACAAATGGTGACATTTAAAAACTAAAAAGCCAGATAGAAATATTAGACCAAAATATATTTTGAACAGTCAAAAAAAAGTTTTAGGTTTTTTAACACACGGTAAAATTCTCTGAGAAAGGGAAAATTTGTTAAAATGTTTACGGTAGAACCACCTGAAGTATAAATACAAAATAGTTGAATATTTGTTACAGTTATCTGACGCACTAAACTGAAGACTTCAAATTAGGTATATAGGATTACGATTTTCAAAAATATCCACATAAAGCCATGAAACATTGCACCAGTTTACGTGATTACATTTGCTTCAAAGAAAACCATATACTGAAATTTGCTGTTTATCTAGACGTCGCAAAGTTGCAACTTGACGGATTCACATCAACTTGCAACTTATGTTGAAAATAAACGCTGTTTTAAAATATGTCATTTGTAAGTGTATGAATAACATGTACAAATCAAGTATAGTCTGCGATCAGGTTTAGTTGCTTCTTCTATACAGAAACTTCATTGCAGTCTATAAACACGCATTACACTTTTATCTACATAAGCATAAAGACGCAGGACGACAGCTTGAAGTCACGGTCAGGCGAATCGCCGACAGAATGACAGCATGCCATTTGAGCATTGCTCATAGAGGCGACTATCAAGTGGTGAGTGCGACCTCGTGCTTAGAGGCAAATAATATATTATCTTAATATATAAAGTGATGTGTCCTGGCGCACACGCACGCGCACGCACACACACACACACACTCACTCATCAACGCACAG
This sequence comes from Medauroidea extradentata, assembly GCA_003012365.1. Classification (NCBI taxonomy): domain Eukaryota; kingdom Metazoa; phylum Arthropoda; class Insecta; order Phasmatodea; family Phasmatidae; genus Medauroidea; species Medauroidea extradentata. The sequence goes on from PNEQ01118295.1 coordinate 5,834, forward strand.
CCCAAACCGCTGGACCTAGAACCATGAAATTTTGAGGGAAGCTTCCACTTGCCCCGTAGGCACCCACTAAGAAAGAATTTTTCGAAAATCGATAATTACGGGGGTGAAATGTGTTTTAAAAGATCCTTGATATCTCATTAACCGGGAATGCTACCATAAATTTTTTTTAACTTCATAATATTGCCCAAAGAAATGCATATTCGCAAATTTTTCGATTTAGCGAAATTCGAAATTTAAGGGGGTGAAAAGCCGTAAAATGTGTTTTTCAGTAATCCGTGATTTCTCCTAAACAATTTCAGATAGTGAGGTGTTTTTTTAATGATGCTTAAGTAAATATCTAAAAAGTTTTTTTGTAATTTTTCGAAATTCGTCCTTGAAAGTTCTTAAAAAATAAAACGTGATTTTTAATTAATCCCACTTCTCCTCAACCAGTGGAAATATTGAAATGTTTTTTGCTTTAAAATAAATCTTACGTAAATATAAATATAAAAAAAAAGTAATTTCAGGATTTTTCGAAATTCGTTCTTGAAAGCTGTTAAAAAATAAAATGTGATTTCAAATAATCATTTGTACCGCTTATACCCGTTGAGATATCGAGATGATTTTTTGATAAGAATGAAGCATATGTAAAAATCTACAAATAAAATTTAGGTTTTTATGAAATTCGAAAATTAAGTAGGTGAAAAGCAGTAAAATGTGACAGTCTCCCGAAAAAAAGAGAATGATCACGGAGAAATAATTCAACAGTAGTTTCTTTTTGCCAACCTACTCATAAATAAAACCTCTTTGGACTGTAGCCACTACATACGAAAGAATTATCACGCCTGCCTTTAACATCCACTCAGGTATTGTATAAAGTTTGTGGTGTGGAAGGGGTGGAGTTACGGGTTCGTATCCCGTGCAAGACTTTGCGATGAGAATTACTATGAGATCATACGAGCAAATTGCGCGCGCTCTTTACATTGCTCTAAGAGAGTTAATTATAGTTTTCTGTTATTAAGTACGCTAGCTGTTAAATGCCTTCATAACATATTTTATCCAGAGTTACTGTTTACATTACATAATTTCACGCGGGCAACGCCGCAGCCGGCCGGCTAGTATATAATATATTAATAAAAAGTATTTATTGTTAAAATAATGGTTTTTCAAATACAGTAACACAGGCTTTTCTGTACAGCTTCACGGCCAACATCTACGTTTAGAACGAGCTATGTTCTTGTTACACAGGTTACAGTATTAACATTGGTGGCAAATTACGCTGAATTAAACTCTTCATCGTGAATGTGCTGCCCGAGATATAATACTCGCAATAAAAAAAAGTTTTGTGGCAATATGTATATGTGTTCTTAATGATCGCAAGCGACTTTATTTTACCCTAAAAATATAACAGGCACTGCTTTAATAAATTTTTAGTTGAACATGAATGATATCGTGGGAACTACCAGTACATTCCAAATGCACCAAATTGCGTTGCATGTCTTTAGTGTGCCAAGTCCTTTAAACTTCCTGAAGTAGATCAAGGCTATGCTGTAAATATTTCCGTTAAGTGAACGGGCACATTAACAGAAAAACATTATTAGGAAAAGTGCTTTTCTTTCATAACACCAATTCTGCAGTTCCCCTTTGGAGTGGATATACAAGACAACCGTTTTTAGCTTCCTCATTACAACACTATTACTGTCTGCACACGAGTTCCGAGTCCCTGGCGTGTATGCAATTTTGTCCTAAACATGATGTACGCACACTACAGCTAAGGCACTATAAAGAGCCCTAACTACAGCAACAAACACGTCGTAACTTACGACGTTACTGCGACTTGTATGTGCGTCGACATGCAATCGGCCTTTTATTATATCTTTACTGATGAAAAACGCAGACGTGCAAAAAAGCTGGCGCACGGACAGCAATAACGTATTCACTGATGTTGATAACCTTCCCGTACCGCTTCGATTGTTCTTTACCCTCGAGTGCCTTGCACACAAACTGCCGTAGCTGACGTTTGTGTAACAACTGATAGCAGCTTCTCTTCCCCGCGCTCAGACGTCTACCGATAACAGTATATGTAGTTCTGAAACATCACGTAGTCACTAAGCGTATTTTCTTACAAGAATTCACAACGGAACACTAAAGCCTAGTTTACACCAACGATAGCAAAGCTAATAGCATGTGTTTTTAACTGGACATGTTATCAACATTGTTGCCAACATTCTGTTATTAACTTTGTTAATATTTATAAAAAATCTAATAACATTCGTTACCAACATTTTTTGAAAACATTTGCTAGTAACAAAAGTTATGAATTTTAGAAACATGTTAAAAACTTTTTCACCGACACTGTTGATAACATTACTTTCCCGACAAATTGTAGGGCGGTTGGTAACAAATGTTACTAGCAATGTTGTAGGTATGCATTTTTGTAATCAACATTGCTATTAACTTACTTTCATCATTCTTAAGCCCAGTTTACGCCGAAAAAAATTAGTAACAATGTTATTTACAAAATGTTAGTTACAACAATTTTATCAACAAGTTCTAAGCTATGACACACTATTTTATAGCAATGTTTATAGCAAACGTGTTATTAACACTGCTGCCGAAAACACTAATGTTTCTAAAAGTTGAGCATATTCTGGTGATGAGGAGCAGAATAGTGCGAGGTAGGCAGTTAATGTTCAGGAGGTCAGCGGGGGAGTGGAATTTACTTTCGGAGGAGTTGGTGATTGTGAATGGGGTTAGAAAATTTAGGAGGGGATTGGTAAGTGAATGGAGGAAGTGGTTACAGCTTGCCATCGGGTGGTTGCCCAGTAGTAGTAGTAGTAGTTGCAAGTGCAATTATTATTAATAATTATGTATATTCCCTTTCTGAGTATCGCTATGAGATCATGAAGTAAACTAAGGCTACGATCTCACGCGAGTTCTTAAACATGTTTTAAGTTGCACACAGCCATGTGTGATCGAGATTTAAACTGGTTTCCGTGGTTACACGCCTTAACAGAATAAAGTAATTAGCGTTCTAACCTATGCAAATATGGAGCTTGAAATACACGTACCAAATTTAAGTATTACAAAAACACTCAATATTCGTGACACTTTAATAATTACACAGCAGCAAGTTTCAAATTTTCTTTGTATTTCAATGTGCGATTTCGAACATTCCATTCTGATAACATGCAGTTATTGCTACTATTGCTACAGTTATATACAGAATGTTATAGAATGACGTTTAAAACATCCTGTAGCGTGATAGCCGACACTGAGACAAGAAATTTGATGTAAGACACTTGGGGTCGCAATAGTCTGGAAACGCCTTAAAATGGTATCACAGATGCCACACATCGCTGCATCTGTGACTGGCAGGCGTAGTGTTCGTGTTGCATCAAACCAATAGTGTCCACTTATCAGTGTACCACCTGGCCCGCGTGTGCTGCTTACGCGCACAGTTTACTGCGTTCTAATCTGGTGTCTTCTGCGGAGTGTTTGTGTACGTTTATTGCACATCAGTGAAGTGTAAATTGACATTAATGTGTTTCTAGAATTTGTTTTCAGCAATTATGCTATATCTATTAGTTTTTCACGAAAGCTAAACAAGCGCGACTGTCCAACCAGAAGTTAAATTGTATAAAGGAAAATATAGAAGAACTGAACGGTCCAATTCAAACACGATCTGCTGTAGATTTACCAGTTCGGCGACTGATCGAATGGAACGTAATACATTTCCGTATGATTTCAAAACATTTATAGAATTGAATTTTGTCTTATACTGGGTTAAGATTGTTTTGAGTCCTAAAGTCGTTACAAAAAAATGAGATCGAGTCGGGAGTATCATGTAAACGCGAATACACTGGAAGTGTATCGAGAAAAGCACGCGTTATCCAGTACTATTGTTAAACTAGAGATTTTCTGTTTACGTGTATGTGTATTTCTTACTGCGGAAAAATGCTGAAGGTTTATAAAACTTTTGACCCACAGGAGAGGTTTTAGTTTCAGAGCATTTTAAATTATCAGAGGCAAACTATTACTCGCATATGCAGCAGAATGCAACATCATGTGTTTACAAGGGTTAAGTTAATTTTAAGTTTAAATTAAATGTCAGTGTGTTGGTACAGGTCCCAGAGAGGCAAAGCAACTGTTGTAAAATTAACTTAAGTTCCATGAACGTCACTTGTTTATTCAGTCAATATTTGTTGTGTGTTTCAATACAACCTTAAAGACGTGTTGGCACAACGCAAAAATAATTACTACTTGTGCTTTAAGCTACTTTATACTTACTGTGTGTATGTATAAAACACGAACAAAATTTCAGTTCTACAAAAATCACGGCATGTATTGTAAGTCACAGAATTGAAATATGAAAAACTCCATAAGGAAACGTGCATCGGACACAGGTGGGATTATTACTATTTTGTTTTAATGATATGGTAACGTAGTAACAACGAAGACAGCTACAGTTCACGTGATCCGATTTAATATTCGGTAAGGTTTCGTGACGTTTCGTTGCCAGCGAGGTCATTAAAGACAAGTCTGTGGACAGTGACACACAGCTTTCTGGGAGAGGAAACGGCTGTGGACGTTACCGGAACCATCTCAGCATTCATTGGTCTTCTAGCGATTTCGAGAAATTATGTAAAACCGTAATCATGATGGCTGGAGTCATGAACTGAGCACCGGGTCCTCCTGAACTATTTATTATTCCATTCGGTAAGCATAAAGTTAATAATTTAGTTAACATGTAACGAAGCTCCATAATACTAAACAGAACAGTAACACTACACGGATGTATTGACATTTAACACATTCGTTCACTCTTACTGTTAGTTTTTCTTTCTTCCTTTTTTTATGTTGAGACAATACTGCAGACAAGGGCTTACATATGACCAAGAGCCCTGACATTTACAAGACTTCGTTTTACTGCTTTCTAATTTTAGATACGCGTTATGTAATTTATACACTATTGTATAATGTAAACATGACTTGTCCAATCTGTGCGAATGTCTACACAAAAATCCAAAAACTGTGTATGAAGTGCTATTTGAAATACACTAGATTGTTAAAGTCGGCCTACACCCTCCGTAAACAATTACAAGATAGAAGCAGTCTCAAAACTTAGCGTGAATGATACAATGCTGATTAAAATCTAAAACAAATTGTTTAGATGTACACATGTAAACAGTTACTTCCGAATGACCGAAGATAACGAGCATGTATTTAGCCTCCGGCTGTCAACTGTTGCTAGACAGTTTAAGGCTGTCTGTCAAATAGCTCAGAGGGTACTCTCTCGCACCCTCTTGACGTCACAAAAAAGTACTCTCTGCTGTCCCAAATTCGAGGGAGAGTGAGCCAGAGTGAGCGAAGATGCTCCCTCGCTGCACCCTCTCGCCCACTCTGTGAGAAGACATCTTTATTGTTTTCATTCAAAGTCGAGAGAAACACGACGTCCCTGTGCGCGCCATAGTTTTTTAAGTGTCAAGGGGATGACTAGTTTTTCATGTAAGTAAAAATTATTCTATAACTGTATGGAAATATGTACATTGCAGTCATACACAAATAATGCTTTTTTGATTATTTTATGCTGTAGAGTCTACTAGTTAATAATCACGATAATAGATTAACCACACAAAAAAGTTATAAAAATATATTTTTCTCCAGCTTTTCTTTTCTCACGCTAGAACGCTACGCTTCGAGGATGCATATAAGGGTGGCTGTCTCAATTTGATTGAAGAGTGAACTGGAGTGGGCGAGAGTGAGTGTGTGGAGTGAGAGTGTACACACTCTTTACGACCCGGCCTAAACTTTCTGGTAAGGTCGTTAACATGACACCAGCTTACTAAACGTTTGTTTAGTTTTAAATTAAAATGAAGTACCTGTGTGTTTACACAGGTTAAGTTAATTTTAAGTTTAAATTAAACGCCAGTGTGATGGTACAGGTCGCAGAAATGCAAAACCAACAGCAACAAAATTAACTATATACTCGTGATTTTAACATAGTTCCATTAACACTACTTGTTTTTCTTCATTCAATATTAATTATTTGTGTTTCAGAACTACATTTAAGACGTGTTGGCAAAAGGCGAAAATTACCACTTGTGCTGTAACTACTTATGCATCTGCCTACACGCGTTAAAGTGGGTTAAATCGATAAATACCAACACAGTCCACGCTCACAGAGGGATACATTTTCAGTTTTATTTAATTTTACCTTTCTCTTCGTTGATCCCTCTACATGTGGTTTAGACACTTGGGATATGACGAATACCAGTGAAATATACATCAGCTGTCTGGCCAATTAGAGGTATAGAAGCGATTTCCACGAAAAATACACGGGATTGTATTCTTCCTGACAACTTCCATAATTTGTTCACGCACTTGCCATGTAATAACCTGTATACATGCGGAACTTACTTAAAATCAAGGTTTTTGCCTGGCCTCGTGTAAACCGGCCATTACACAATATACACAAACTTAACTTCAGTGTGTCGTTCTGCCAATATTTATCAACTCCTATTCGCGTGACTTACTTCACATTTCTCAAAATTAATACAACCTGAAAAAAAAAAATCAAATTACCCTCTAACACTGAGTTAAAAAAAAAAAAATGTTTCAAAAGTTATAAAGTGAGAACGATCGGAATGACTGGGAATTCTTAATTATAATAGTTCTCAGACTGCACGTAAAAATTGGCAAATTAAGAAGCATATCAAATACTTAACCAATAAACAACAATTCTGTATCCACTCACCTGTAGCAAGTTTATCTCCTTCATACAATCAAGACGTGCCTTGGCATCCATCATTTCGAAAATTTGCACTTTCTTCAAAGCGACCACAGAACCATCTAGGCGACAACGAGCCCGGTAGACTACGCTGAACTGACCCTTACCAATCTTTCTTTCGATATCAAAAATTTTTATAGACTGATAGCACGACTGTCCTAAATTGGCCGTTAGTGTCAATAATTCTTCGTGACTCATTATTCACTGATCAGTAAAGTGTCAGTTGTACGAATAGTTTACTTTAAGTAATTCTCTCTAACTTTCACGCGAAAAACTAGGCGCGCGGAAAACCACAGTTGTGATTAGTGAACGTAAAATGTTCATGGCAACAAGATGCCGCGCGGACGTCTGGTCGATACCTGGCAGCACTACTAACCTATTTGATATGTTTTGGTAACCTGCGGTGGCATGGTAACAACAATACCTGGTAGCAGTAGAGCCAACGTACAAAATACCAACCTCTTTACTGCATCTTCTCACTGCCCCTACCAGCCATTACTGCCAAAACTTTTTTGCGTAAACTTGTTAAACGACAAAGCAATAAAAGATGGTCGAATCTTTTTTTTTTTTTTTTACAATTTCACATGCTGAAAGATAACAATATTTAAGTTATTTTTTGTTCATGACTAAGTTCGTACGCTTAGTAAGCTAAGTATAGGTTGTTCGCGATATACTGAGTACTTTGGAAGTCCATCATGTCTAGAAGAATAATTAAAAAATAATATTTGTTGTGACCTCAGACGTTAACTTTTTAGTACGGTGTAATCAATACACTTTTATTGTTAACTAAGTAGCTTTGTTTGTTTTAAAAATGGCAGGAAACTATAAATAATCCGAAAAGAAAAAGTAACAAGGTTTTGAAAAATGCTCACTTTATCCCGAACCACTTATAAAGTCACTATTTGAAGGTTAAATGATATTACATATAAACAAGTCGCAAAAAAATTGTGAGCCGACTAATAAACAAACGGAAAACGTATGTTATCTGCGCATTATTTTATACAGAAGGAATCTGACACGACAGTGAATTAATAATTTGTATTTGTTATTTTGTGAGATGCAAAGATGATTAAAATGCGAAACTAAAATTTAAATATTAAGTCCTCGATTTTTGTTCATAAAATGGTAACACAACTATTTGGTTAAAAAACTAAGAAAATGGTTCAAATTATGCAATTACGAATATGGCATACACAGACGCGGCTGTTCATGTACAGCGTAATTTTTATTTATCATAAATATGATCAACAAAATCCAGTATCCTTAAAGAACTCCAAGGATGACACGCAGCAAGAGAAATATGACAAGGATAGTCCTATGACTTCTTTAAAAAAAAAAAAAAAAAAAAAAAAAAAAAAAAAAAAAAAAAAAAAAAAAAAAAAAAAAAAAAAAAAAAAAAAAAAAAAAAAAAAAAAAAAAAAAAAAAAAAAAAAAAAAAAAAAAAAAAAAAAAAAAAAAAAAAAAAAAAAA
>PNEQ01118296.1:0-14072 GCA_003012365.1 Medauroidea extradentata
ATACAAAAACCCTTGAAAATGTAAATTTTGGTACACGGTACCGGCCATTTTGTTCTGTAAAATCAAAATGAGGGCAGATAAAAATCAATAACTTTGGGTTTGAACTGTTGAAATATGTACATTATGTGTGACAAAATTTCAAATTTTTTCAAAATGGGTCAGCAACCACCCTTGGGTGATTTTCCATGGAATGACCCGCGGGATGTGTTTCCCTGCTTATATTAATTTTGTTATTAATGGAGAGCTGGTATGTTAGCTCGTGCACACTTAAGTAATCTTTGTTCTAATTTAGTTTCCTCATTTGATAACAGCTTTGATTATTGTTCTTGGTCGTGCCCAGTTTGACGACGTCACCGTATTGTTTGTAACTGCTCTATGTACCTGCTTTTGATATTGTAATACATTCTCTGCTACATAGATCTTGCTTTAACGTTATTAGTAGGTTTGAACCTTGTAGCTGTTGTGTATTAGTGGTGTTGAGTGTTAACTCATGGGAGGGAGTGTAAAGGCAGCTGTGTGCCTTTGGTTTGAGGCAACTCGACTAGGTTTGGCAGCCTGTGTATACGGTGTCTGCTTAAGAAGCGGGATCACATTCAACAGTTCTACCTACACGTGTCGTTGTTCAACATCTATGAGCCAAGGAAATAAATATTTTATATTTTTAATTAATTTTATGAATAACGTGGACATTATGTAGCGCAGTTGTTTGTAGCTCGAGGAAAATCAGTCTTAATACCACGTAAACTACGTATTTCATTATATTACCCTATAATGTTAAAGTGTCTGTAATTACCCCACATCAACAGTGCTGTGACTATAAATAAGGCTCAGGCAAAATCGTTGTTATAGGCAGCGACAAACTTAAGGCTGCTTTTTGCGTGGACAGCTATAGCTTCTTATCCTGCTGCAGAATTAGCTCAACTAGCAAATTTGTTATTCTAACACTTGATAACTGAACTAACTATCTGGTGTACAAAGTGGCTTCAGTGAAAGTAATTATTTATTATCTGCTATGAAAAAACATGCAAGCAAAGCCGCGGGAGCACTGCTAGTGCATTATATGGGTGCGTGAACAGAAGTACATGTACTTCATTTCATGACTGACGTCGTGAATGTTGAATGAGAGGGGGCCTTCATCAGCGATGTGGCAACAACGCGCCAGCAAGCAGTAGAATGGGCTTCTGGGTGAACAACTGAGTTCAAATAGACCTATACCAAGTTTATCAAAAGAGAACACTGACTGACTGGCAGACATATCATACTGCAGTCAAAACTATCGGACCTAGAATCGTGAACATTTTTGTGTGGTTTCCCTTCAGGTCGTAGGCGAACACTAAGATGTGGTTTTTCAAAATTCGACCCCTAGGGGTTGAAAAGGGATTACATGTATTTTCTGAGAAACGTCGATAGAGATCGAACCCGATAGCCTATCATCGCAATTTTTACTTCAATAAGACACGCATTAAAATGCAAAATAGCAGATTATAGTACCTAATCTGTGGAATTCAACATTTAAGGGGGTGAAAAGACATTAATATTATTTTTACGATTAATTATCAATATGTATAGAATCCTGTGAGATAACGAGTTGGTCCTTACATTAAAATGTTGCTTAATACCCAAAGAGGAGTTTTTAGATTTTTCGAAACTCGACTCCCAAAGAGTAAAAAGAGGGGAAATGTGTTTTTATTAATTGTCTAAACAGCTCGAATCCAATGGAATATCGTTGTTGTAATTTTTACTTCAATTTGTTACGTACACAAATGACTAACATAGGACTCCAAGATGTTCTGAAATTTTATAATAAAGGGGGTGAAAATACGTGAAATATGTTTTCGATTATTCCTCCATATCTATCTAACCGATCGAGATGTTGAAATGCACTTTGCTTTAGATTGATGCTTACGTACATATTAAAAATACAATTTAAACATATTTTCCGAATTTATATCCAAAGAGTTAAAAAAAGGTAGAGTGTTATTTTCGATTCACACTCGATATACATCAATATCGTTGATTTTTATGTAGCGACATGATTTTTGTTTAATGTTGATGCTTACTCAAACACCTGTACATATTTTTTTAGGAATTTTCGAAATTCCCCACCCAAAGAGGTGAAAAGGGGTGAAAAGAGATTAAATTGGTATTTAATTATTTGTCAATGTACCTTGAACCCAACAGGCATTGTCGTGTTTTTTACGCCCAAGAGACACAAGTAAAGTAGTTAAAATTTTATTCAAGGGTTTTTCGAAATTAAATCTCTTAGGAGGTGAAAAAACCTGGTCAGTGTTTTATATAAATCTATTATACATACGAACCCATAGAGATATTCACTTTATTTTTGCTCCACTTTATTTTTGGCCTAAAGATAATTTTTAAGAATTTAAAGATTCGAAATCTCAGTACCGGTACAACCAAAATACTTGATCGTTCGTTTGGGAGTTTAGATTGTGAAGATTCATTAGAACGCCTGAGTTACTTTTAGTCTCAAGGAAATAAGCTGATACAGTTCCCTAGAAAATCTTTATGGTACCCTAAGCGCTTACTTTACCACGAACGGTCTTCTATGTAATTTTATTAATACGAAGTCAAAGCACATTTAGAAAAGTTACATTGTTAACGTGTTTTGCACAACATGACATTTAAAAGAAACAAATGGTCGCATTACACACTTCTGTTCTGACTCTGACGGTAATATATATGTTTAAGTTGTTGTGCTGCCTTAAACAATTTTTATGGATTATAATAATACATTTGAAGTGATCCTTTACTTGCAAAAATATTCTCTAATTTTCACAAACTATCAAATCACTGCTTTTTTGCGATAACTTTCAGTCCTACTTTGATGACGTCATAACTCAACCTCTCGACAATTTTAAAAACTCTAGTGCTTGTCCTGTAATTTAGCAGGAATATACCTTCTAGTATTCTCCTTACTTTTATGAATATACCCTGAAACCTTCTCCAGTACTTCTAACTAATGGACAACCAAAATTATTAGTCCCAGCAATTTTATAATTAGTACTTCATTAACTCAGTGCTACAAATTATTATATTGCTACTGATTTTCTTGCCATAATTTTAAACACAGCAAAATATCCACTCCACTTCTATTTAAATACTTGTCCAGAAGGAGTTATGGTGCGCAAATATACCAGCAAATCCCTAAGTGAATGTTAAAACTTCACTTATATCGCTGCCTCCTTGTATAACTACAAGTAGGCTAAACTATCAACTAAACCATTAATTAATAACAAAGTTAGTATTAATTCACCTATCTCTATACAACATACATAGTGACGTTGATTTGTACGACGCTCAACATGAAGTATATCTACGACTATAATTAAGACATTTTTTACAATATTTGATTTTTATTACTCTCACTGTTAGATATAATTAACCTTTTTGAGTCTTTACAGGTAACTGGACGCAAAACAAAGTTTTCTATTATTGATGGGTTTATCTGCAATTAGTCAGTCTTCATTTGTTACAAAAATATTTTACAACAGCCAAATATATTAATTCTTAAGCGTGTATACCATTTCATAAATTTTTAAGCCTAGGATGTTGTTTAAATTATATTTTATTTACATTGGGTATAAGAATTAATATGTAGTATTCGCAATGCTTGGTAAACTAGTATGTAAGAATCACTGTTTAGTAACATTTAGCTGTGTTTCGTCTGCAAACATTCCTATGGTGGTTAAGGAACTCCAATGCTAGTGTAGCCGGTCACATTTGACTCGAGGTAAATGTGCTGCAGCCAAACGTCAGCTGTGCTACCTTGAAGGTCTTGTCAAGGTCAATGCTGGAATATGATGATAGGTACAGCCGCCAGAATGGTTTTGTGAACAGTAATGCTAAATGTGAATGGTAAATTACTGACGATCAAGAAGAGTTTCTGTTGCTGTACAAATGGCCAACATTGAGAAAGGAAAACTACTTCTGTGACTATTATATTGATTACATTTTGTTAAACTTTGTATTCAGTATGTCTAAGCAGTATTTTCGGTCCCAATTGAAATCAGAACTTATAAATAATTATTTCCTGGGTACGGCAGTGTTGTGAACATTATATTGAAGCTGAGAATAATATTGTTTTCATATATGTTTCTGAATACACTAATTATAATCTTCGTATTGAAATATAAATTTAAAAATAAAAATATGAATGAGGTATTTCATTGTGTAATTAATAGCTATATACGATCAGAGTGTTAAAAAGCATGAACATGTAAAACTAATGCATCGTAGCGTATTAATATTGTAGTGTTCATGAATACGAAATTCAACAAAGCAAATAAGTTTTGCTATTCTGAAGGAATAATAAATACAATTTAGGTAGTGTTATGAATGTCAGAATGAAGCTGGGAAGAATACTCTGTTATTTTTTTTTTTTTTTTTTTCAAATACACTTAATATAAACTCTGGCTTGAAATACAAATTTAACAGTTAAGACACTGATGATGTTTTTCATTATGCAATTAATAACTACATTCTATCAAAGTGTTGCAAAGCATGACTGATGCACCGTAGCGTATTAATATTCTAGTATTTATGAAAACAATATTCAACAAAGCAAATCATTTTTGCTATTGCGACGGAATAACAAATACGAACTAACTACTTAATGATCTCGTACCTCGTAATCTTAATACGTAAATAGGAAACATGTGCAGTAAGTCACTCTGAATGTATATTAACTTCTTTGTATTATAAGTTACGCAAGTATTATTTGTGATTGCTCTTCACCAACTTAAATACAAATTTTAAGAATTTGATAGATTTCGCTGCTTACTTTAACAGAACAGTTCCTATTTTTGTATATAGGATTTCTTGGTACAAATTGCAACCAAAAAATATATTTACCCGATTCTAAAACAAGTTGCAGCTCAATTTTTCATCGTTTGACATTTTCAGTTACAGAATGTAAGTTGTTTAACAATTGCAAAACCTTCACCATATTTTATTTCTCTTGGAAAACAAATAATGGAGCTAATGAAGCTCTTTCTACTTTCTGTGGTCCCCCCCCCTGAAGTTCACATGTGATATTATACATTTTTAAAACAATATTTTATACTACATATGTGAGTTAAGTGTTAGTATGTTCGTAAAAATTATTGTAACTGAAGGAAGAGACCAACTTGAGACACTAATATCCAATAGTAGGTGTTTTTTTCAGATGGGGTAACAATTTATGTAGTACATATTTAAGTTTTAAAGTTGATTGCTTCGTTTAAAATTATATTTCAAAATACTAACGTCAAGCAGGAATCGTTCGCAGTTCTCTATTAAGAGCTCTGCCTAATCAGAGCTGCCTTACGTTATTTGAGGCATGAGTACAGTAGAGTGATAAGCGAGTATTTAAAGTGCGCAATTGTCTGTCAATCTGAGCTACTTATTCTGTGTTGTGTACTTACGTCGTTTCCCTATAACACATTCAGCGGTCGTTCCCTCATTTAACTTCTCCCTCTTCCCAGGTCAGGCTGGGTGTGAATTTGTGTTCGTCCAAATGGTCTGAAATAATTTTCTCTGTACCATGGCCTCATGAAAAGTTTGTTAGTTAAGTCACATTGATATATAATAGTATAGATGCACTCTTGGCTGAGGAGCTGCATAGCCGTGGGCCAGTAATAAAAAAAATATTTGTCCGTCGCTTTTAGGAATGTTCACTGCATGCATGTGCGAAAATAGTCTACATTCAAAATTACTTGCAATCTGTGATATTAAATTATTTTCCATAGTTATACTACACTACGTTGATTCACCCACAGCACTGGAATGATAGTTCGTCGGACCGAAACTAATGTTCAAGAAAACCGACCATGGAATATATTACGGTGACAAACCTATATGTCACGAATTTATAAGATTCAAATATAAGCTGCAAATGTTTTCGTTTATCTTCAGCTGCTTCTATCATAACACAGAACAAAGGAAGAAAACTCTAACAATCCCTAAGCGAAATAGGAAAAACCAATATTGTTACCCCCTATCGTAGTACAGTACTTAAAAGACCAGTTAGACAGCAGCGTATAACAACTGTGCAATGAAAAGTGCAGTTTACTGAAATTGCGTCCTTTTTATGTCTTCAGTTAGTTATAATAAAGTAAGCAGAGTAATAAATTTCACTATATTACGTAAAGTCAGAGAAGGATGCTTTTAATTAGATACTGTACATTAAACTGTGAATTACATCTAATAAAACACTGTCACGCCATATGTCTATGGTATCTAATGATTTTAACAATCCAGCAGTTACAGACCTAAATAGGGTGTTAGATGTATACTTAATAAATATATTTTAGTTTTTCTAACTTTATAGTTCTATAATTGAGTCACATTTCTGACAGAAAATGTGCTGATATGGATATAGCAATAATCTTTCGGCAAGAGCCTAGTCAGGATTCTATTTTTGAGGTTGTCATCTAATGCCACTCTCAAACATATCACTTTTCAATCGTAATGTATAAGTGCAGACTTTTAATACAAAAATGCCAATTTGTAGAACATAAATGTATAATATGATGGTAGATAATGTATTATAACATTAACAATTTAAAAATGTTTAGGTGGTATGCCACATTTTTAAAACTTTTGCTACGTTTCGAGGCGTGCTTAGGACCCAAGAACAACTCACGTTCCCTTTCAGTAACACCGCTCTTGAACATGTAACCTATAAATTATCTTTAGAAAGAGAAGGAAATGATTAGCTTGTTCAATGACCAGCACGTTATAATACACTGTCCTGAATATGTAACTAGTTCATTACATTCGACAAAATGTCTACAGTTCTGCAAATACTGCTAAACAAATGCAGCGAAAGAAGTTGCACACCATGACGTTCAATTCTGTTGAGGTGTGTGTTTTACTCCAAGGAGTTTTATATTGCGAGCTGCAGTGCGCGCCTCAATTCACAACCTGTGATTGCGCATGTGACTTAGTGCGTCTGCGGTATACGCAGAACATAGCCGAACGGACTTTGAAATATTTTGGACTCCACGAGTGCGCTCATTTATTCTGAACAGCACAGTACAAGTAATGACGACATTTATTATATCACACTGGTACAACTACCAAGTGTGTACATCCTAACAGACCAGTTCCTGCCGTCTGATAGGAATCGTCGATACCGGCTCACTATAATGGCCTGTCCAACGGTTCCGACAACACGCCTCACACAAGCTTGTACAATACCAAATAATCCAACAGATACTGCATATCCCTAGTTGGGACGATAGATAACTGCGATAGAGGACGTCCATGATTTTAGTAAAAAATCAATACATTTCCTCTGCTAAACATGGTACAAAAAGATGTTTATAGTTCGCTTTGCAGAAACTGGTGCTATTGAAGTGAGTTTTTATAGAATTCTGCAGGTTTATCGATAGTAATTTCATTAGTGGGGAACATTTTTTCACTGGTTTTCTCATCATAAGAGAGAGCCAGCAATGGCACAGTGCACAACGCAAGGTACATAATTGTATAAGAAATGCTTATTTCATGTAGCTTACGCCATATAGACATCATTTAACTGCATGCAATTTGTAATTGAACCAACTGCCTCATATCCGACAGAATAATCAATTGGTCTGTCGACTTGATGTTCTACACAACGAAATATTCCCATTTCACGTGAAACAACAATTTAACTTACAAATCAATGGGCGTAACTTCTCGTTTACAGAGATATTATTAGACAGAAGTAATGGCTCGATTAATCAATTAACAGGGTTTAATTTGTCATAGCCTGAGTAAGAAACCATCCGGTATTCACCTGGAGTGATAAGCACAGAAAACAGAAATCAGGATTGTCAGACTGGAACCGAACCTGGATCCTATCAAATGTGCATCCAGTGTGTCACAGCTATACCACATAGCTGGATACAAATACAATGTTATAGTCCAGACAATCTGGTAACCCTAAACTTTTATTGGCATTCCTTCGTCCACGAGAGTAGAAGGTGGATTCGGTGATTGCACAATAGAAGTGTACAGTTCAAGACTGTTTTTCTTAATACCCAGTAGAGTCTTGGCAGTGGTTCAGGAGCCTTTAAAGTGTGAGGTCCAATCATATGTTATGTCTATTTATATGCCAACTAGACATAGAACAAAAACTTATAAAATATCTTAGAGAATTGCGAAACAAAATATTAAGTGTTACAACGTTCTCCATCTCAAAGTTATAAGATATTTGAAGAAAAAAATATGTCGTATGGATAAGAAAACTAGAAATAAGTATGTGATTACGATTAAATTACGAGGAATCGGTTATTCTGAACAAAAACAATTTATTTATTGAGAAAAATTTATTTGAGTATATACCTTCAGTAGCTAATCAATAATAGCAATGGAATTGTCAGGCTGTATCAGAAGTATAAATAAAGTGATGTTATGCCAATAATTCGTTCAGTTCTAATCTAACGAGACTGCACTTTCAGACAGTAATTGATTACTCAATATTTCATGTTCAGTAGGAAATAATATATATTATTAACACAGTATGTCACTGTATGGAAAGTTAAATATTTCCCTTTGAGACTACAATTATATTAAAGTAAAATGTTTATCTCCGGTATGACGACGGTAAAACTGCCATTGTTCTTGGCCATGTGTTACCGGTTATTTGTGAAGGGGTGAGATGAGGTGAGAGGATTATACAGCCCTTTAGCATCGAGGTCTTAGGAGTCAATGTGGGGGAAGGAGGAACCGTATTAAGAACATATACTTATATTTGTGGTGTGGTGTTCGATACATCATTGATTCAAAAATAAGTAAATAGCATTTTAACTCTCATTGTGAACACAAAGCTGTATTG
Source organism: Medauroidea extradentata (assembly GCA_003012365.1). Lineage (NCBI taxonomy): Eukaryota > Metazoa > Arthropoda > Insecta > Phasmatodea > Phasmatidae > Medauroidea > Medauroidea extradentata. Next base: position 8,822 of record PNEQ01118296.1, read on the forward strand.
ATATATAGGAACATTGTTGTTTTAAACTAGAAAAGGAGGGTAAAAAAGATATTGAAATGAGAATTTCCACAAAGAAACTATTCAGAAACTTGAGTTGTTTTAGAATCTAAATAGCTGTGAGAATGTATAAGTTCCTTAAAATAAACAGTTTTAAATCATTACTGTGTCAATAATATCATGGGTGAATATGTATATGTCAGTATTAAAAATAAGTTTGTCGACGACATTCTCATTACTTTCACAAATACCTACAATCTGCAGGATGAATTTATTCCTAAATATTTATAGTACTAAACAGCAAAGTGATTGTATTAGTCATAGGTCCGACGATTGTTCACACCCAAACCGTGTGCTGACCCTGCAGGAAATAGTTTACATTCCAATGCATTAAGGTAGTTCCAAAATAATTTAACAGTAAACGCCACATAGTATAATTCTGCAACTACTAATTTAATTGGTTCTATTATCTTAGTAATGTCAGATTGCGTTTCAATACTGATGACGGTTATTGAAGGTCGTTGTTAGTATTTTCGCGTGATCTTGGATAATGCACTGTGCGAGGCCTAGATTATTACTGAGACTGCTGAATTTACTGGAGCCTGGGAGGGCACGTAGTGCCAAGAAAACAGACATCAGTGCGAAATTAAAAACATTTGTCCTCTAACTCTAAAAATAGTCATATAAATTCTAATTATCGTGGCATTTCATAGAATATATCTACTATATCATTTAACACACAAAATAGTAGTTAAGAAAGTCTTCCAAAAACAGCCGAATGAAAAAGTAAAATTAAAACTTAATTTAGGTTTTTTAAAGCAAATTATTAGATAACTCTTACAAATAAAAGTATTTGCATATGCAAATAAGCTTTCAATTAGGTGATGAAACGGTAGTCAATTTTTCGTCAATTACATAGTCACATGCAAGTTATCTAGTAGTCATCTTTGCCATCATTCCGAGACTCTTAAATCCCTGACACTGAAAAAATATTTATAGATCGATACTGCCTGGTTACAGCTGACGAAAACAGAGATTGTCTTTAAACTATTATGTCTATTAATGCTATAAGAAAAACATTTTACTTGTGGTTGTGCTCTGTAAACTTTAACTTATATTGCACCCGGTATAGTTGCATGATTAACATATAAAGCGTGAAGTGTAAGTAAAATCAGAATGGCTTTGCCAGGAACCGAACACTCCAAAAGCGAGGCAAACTACTTCGCTAGGTACTCAATCTCGCTGGCTTATTGTTAGAAGTGAGTTAGGTATTTCACAATTTAACCCCGACATTAAAAAAATATATTGCCAAATCTTTTGTAACAGACAACGTAAGTTTTGTCAGTAACAGGCTACTGTGTACGAAATGTTAAGCACTTAGTATCAAATTATGTTTCATCTTCTTGTATAGCAATTCTAACACGTTTCATTGCTTACATTTTATTTAGGCTATGAAGAGAATGAAACAATGTTATAACTTAGATTTTTTTTATTTTACTACGCAACAGCTTGGGAAGAAAATTACGGCTCCGTATAAATAAATTATCAAATGGGAGCAAATTATTCCTCATGTACGTATGTAGAGATGACTTCAGATTTCGTGAATACATTCCCGTCCGCTCAGGTCGCATTGTTTTTATGGGGAAATACATACTTCCTGAACTACGAGGCGTCCCTCACATATGCAAAAGACATGCAGGAGATACATATATAATATTGTTGTGAGCAGTGATGTACGTACATATGCCGGAACCAGTAGTGCAGAGCTGAAGACACGTCTAAACTCGTGCCAGGCATAGCGACCGCAGTTAACTGTTTGATGGCGCAGTCCGTGTTAGTTGGGCAGATGCAGCAGCATTCCTGTTACTAAAGAATTGTAATATTTAAGTGGAAAGTGAGACTGTGACCATGCAGTGCTTAAATATAAACGCAGGATTGTATTACCAGATCACAAAACTTTCCAACAGCATATTTCGTGCAAACATGTCAAAGCAGAATTCTATTTAATTTTATTAAAAGTAATGACTCATGGTTACCTACGATATATAACTGCAAAGCCGTAGTAGAAGTTTCTTTAAAATAATGTTATGTTTACTGAACTATTTTGCATATTTTTCCTTACAGCAGCTACCTTTTGTTAAATCACCGCTATGACGAGAAAAGTATGCGAAGAAAATGTTTATTTTCAATTTTCCTTGAGATTCACAACGATAGGAAAGGTACCCGAATATAGGCCATCATACTTCAGACTTGATAGACTTTGTAGATGTCCACCTAACAATGAGGAATGGAACGAGAGTAGGGCCCTACAATGGAGAAGCGACGGAATGCACAGTGTGGGGAAAGCGAAAGTGCCCCGAGCAGATCCACCCGCCAATGGAAGTTCTGCTAGTGTATCCACACGCGATAATTCTGGAACGAACGTGCCGGGAATTGAGCCTGGATCGCCATAGCAGAAGGCGAGTGGTCTGATCACTATAACTCTGTGGTCGCCAGTGCATAGAAATACTAATTAGTGGGCTTTAGTTCAATTGAAACACTGAGATCAACCAAACTTGCAGTTAACACTCAAGGTCTACGACACAGCAAGAGTTCACTAGTTCATCTTGGTTTTCACTTGTCTACGCTCGCTACACTAGTAGATAAATTGAGCATAAGTATTGCGTTTATAACTTTCAATGGCTGTTGTTTGCATGGCACGGATCCAAAACGGTTGGCAAATAATAAAATGTGGTTTTAGAAATAGTCAAATTGTATTCCCTCTTTTCATTTATGCTCTGTTAAGACTTCCACTCATAGAATGAAACTATTGTTCTTTTAAGAATAAAGACAACCACGAATTAAAGGGTTACGTACCGTATTCGAGTACAACTATAAAAACTACTGTAACAAATTTCAGTTTCGCATAACTGCAAATAAAAACACATTCCTTAATCTGTTTTCTGGCAGAAACTAAACATGAATTTGAACTCGTTCACTTCGGACGAAATTGTGTAATTGGATTAAATGAGCAGGTAATAATGTCAGTTTCACGAGTGAACCTTAAAAGATCCGCTTTTTTCTTCTTAACTGGAAACAAATAGTTCACGTTAATTTCAGTCCCGGTCCCGGCAGGAATAAAATATTATAAGTATGAATTCTAAACCTTGGATAAATAAGTCGGACTGGAATGGTATAAGCAGGAAACGAACCTTAGATCAGAAGAGAACCAAAAAGAATTTGGTTCGAACGGAACTAGAAATGAAATCAAAACACGTTTATTCCATTCAACAATAATATTCCATTGGACTGGAACTGTTTACCTCGGATAAATAAGTCGAACTATAATGAAATGAGTAAGTAATTAATTCCCGTTCACAAAAAACATTATACATGCCAGTTCAGGCCGGAATAGAACAATATATCGAACTATCAAACTAGGATGAATAAGTCAAACTGGAACTAATCAAGGAAGTAATGACGAATGTTAATTACAGTTTTTGCTGAGTGTTAGTGTGGACTAGAATTACTAACTCCTGAACTGAAATTAGGACTATAGATAATGGTTCAAGGTATGAGTATCAGTTTAAGACTGTTTCAAACCCATTTCTGTTCATCTGAACCATAAACTGAAAATCGGACAAATAAATATCAGTTCGAGGCGGACTTGAACTTGAAATGAAATGCACTTCTAGTGTAGGTCCCTGGTCACGATACTAAGATAACATTATAAAATTATTATATCATCACCGTTTCTCGATATGTGTGTAACATCTCAAGTTAATGGGGAGTCTCCAATATGGTGGAAATTACTTAATTTTATTATTTTTATTTTATCCTGGTGATCCTGGTCAGGATACAAGGATAAATTTATTTAATTATATAGTATTGAAATCTGTCCTCGATATCTTTAAAATTTTTCAAATTAATAGAACGTTACGGAGTTGTGAAAAATTACACTGAAAATATCAGCCTTGAAAAAATCATTTTATTTTATTTTGGTAGTTCTGGTAAGGATAATAAAATATCTGTCATTGATACGTGTGCTAATTTTCAACCAATTTGGACTTTTAAGTTGGTGGAAATTACTTCGAACAAAAACCTTTGAAAGAACATGCACTGAACATTTTATTTTATCTTGGTGATCCTGGTCAGGATACTAGGATAAAGTTATTAAATTATCGTATTGTCATCGGTCCTTGATAAATGTGCAAATTTTTCATTTATTCGGACGTCTCCAAGTAGGTGGAAATTTTGTCCAAAGATAAAATAATAAAAGTGTTTTAATGAGATGGCAAAAAGAAATAACTTTCGAACTATATCTCCAAGGTAATTCTCACGTTTTGAGAGACTGTAACATTTTACTGATTTTCGAATCTCATAAATCCTGAATTTAATATTTAGATATTTACATAAGCTTCGTTCTTATCGAAAAAAAATCTCAATGTCTCAATTGGTTTGGAAGATACGGATGATTAATTGGAAACACATTTTATTTATTTTTTTTGGGCATCTTTCGAGAACGAATATTGAAAAATCCTTCTATTACTTTTTAATTATTTATGTAAACTTCGTGTTAAGACAAAAACCATCTCAATATCTTAAATAGTTTAGTTGATACGGATTATTAAACGCTGACACATTTTATTTTTTTTTACCATCTTTCAAGGATAAATTTCGTGTTAAGACAAAAACCATCTCAATATCTTAAATAGTTTAGTTGATACGGATTATTAAACGCTGACACATTTTATTTTTTTTTACCATCTTTCAAGGATAAATTTTGAAATATCCTGGAATTACTTTTTAGGTATTTATGTAAGCTTCATTTTAAAGATAAGATCACCTTGATATATTAAGTGCTTTAGGAGAAACAGAGGAGTTTTTGAAAACTCATTAAACAGCTTTGCACCCCCTTAATTTCCGAATTTCGAAAAATCAAAAAAGCATGGAATATGTGTTTGCTTTGACAATGTTTTAAAGTAAAAATAATAAAAATATCTCATCAGGCTGAAGAGTTATCAAGTATTTTGTGAAAACACATTTTATTTTATCCTGGTGATCCTGGCCAGGATACTAGGATAATTTTTTTACATTATTGTATTGTCATTGGTCCTTGATAAGTTTGCAAATTTTTGATTTATTCGGACGCCTCTAAATAGGTGGAAATTATGTTTAAAGAATCCGTTACATACATAGATAGATAGATAGAGACAACTGAAGCTAATAAAAGCGTGTTAAAAAAAGGCAAGCCTGCTGCTGTCACGGCATGTTA
>PNEQ01118297.1:0-14073 GCA_003012365.1 Medauroidea extradentata
CCCTCCGAGCATTACCACTGAGTAAGAAATGATAATCATAAAAGGTCAATTAAAATTATAATTAAAAGAAACCTCGTGTTATTGCTCTCTGGGAATCGGGCATGTTTAACTCCACTGAGGCACAAACTGTGTTCTCAGACAACGACTGTATTTTCTCTTGCTTTTTAAATTAGCCCTCAAATTAACTGTAAGGTAAATAAATAGAGGACTTGTCATAACCTTATAAGGAAAATAACCTTACACCACTATTAAAATAAGCCCTTCAAATAATACCTGGACATGGAGAGCAAGAAGGGTCTTCCTCCGTGTAGTGTTGCCATGTTTTGCACGTAAAATATCGTCGGACAACATTACGGCACTTACACTTTCGTCTCTAATTTAGCTCAGGATTCGTGTGGCGTTCTTATTATGCGGTTTTTTATGGACACCATATATATCGTATGGGAAGGTACCCGACGGTCAGGGTATCGCCTACCGGTTGCAGACTTATAACTGGATGCCTGTAGGTATCTGCGTACCCTGGAGGATGACATGAAGTGAAGTCCTACAATGGAGAGAGTGACAGAATTTTGGTCAGAGCTCTACACCGTGGTATTTGGCGCTGGTGAGGGATGACATGATCTGCGCCGGAATGACAGGGCGGTGGAAATAAGAGATTCCCGAGGAAACCCGCCGACCAGCGGCATCGTTCGGCACGACTTCCACATGCCGGGAATCGAGGCCCGATCGTCTTGGTGGCAGATGAGTACCAACCGTGGCTCTTACTCAAGCAGTGGTGTCTGCATTGTTCCCGCCATGTGTGGTTTTAATAGAATATATGTTTTTGTATGTCTTTCAAATGGAACAATATTGAAATTTATTTTAGTTTCAGTAGCATTTTTTTTTAAACTGTAGGGCTTGTTCCTTAATTTTTTTTATATTGGTGCCAATAACTCAAATATTTTTTAACCAAAAGCTTTCAAAAAATTTGAGATAATGTGCAATCACAAGATGCACAATACTGTGGATGCGTTTTTAAAAATAATGTACCATTCGCCAGCAAAAAAAAAAAAAAAAAATTGCTTTATTTTGGCTCATTTTCACGACAGAAAACGTGACACTTTGGTTGACGAAATCTAAAAGTCCATTCAGTGCATTTTTACAAAAAAAAATAATCTACATATGATGACATATGGGTGTCAAAACTGTGGAGCAAAATTCTGATATATTATTAGGTAGCAATAAAAACAGTAGTTTCGAAATCACAGCAAAACTAAGGAACAAGCCCTTAACGGCGCGATCTACCGCAATTTTCGTCTACCTTTTTTTTTATTTTTTATTTGTACCAGATATTTTTTTCTTATTTTAGACACAAAATGTGACTAAATTGGGTTCTTATGAAATTATTTTATCTATCGTAGTTTTCGAGTCATATTTTGCATGTTTCCGTTTTAACGACTACACTAAAACCAACTGCTATACCGAACTAAAAAAAAAAATCACGGCGGATAAAGACATTTCAGGCTACAATGTCATGCTCATAAATATAAAGAATAAAAGTTATTTGTATTTTAAAAAAATTCCGAAACTGAAAATAAAAACTTTAAAAATTCATTAATTTTTTAAAAATACAAATAATTTATATTTTTTATTTTTACGAGAATAACATTGTAGCCTGCAATGTCTTTATCCACTGTTAATTTTTGAGTTTAGTATATCAGTTGGTTTTTGTGTAGTTAAAACGGAAACATACAAAATATGACTTTAACAAGCCATTTCTCGAAAACTATGAGAGATAAAAAAATTTCATAAGAGCCAAATGCAGTCACATTTTGTGTCTAAAATAAGAAGAAAAAATATGGTACAAATAAAAATAAAAAAATGGTGATGAAAATTGCGGTGGACCGCGCCCTTACCAAGTCCTTCATATTACACTACCAGGTGTTGTGTTCCACAAGCTGTCACTCTACTTTTATTATTAGCGCTGTCTTCATCTTATCAATTAACGTTTTCCATGAACGCCTTGGACACTTCAAACTTATAGAACATTACCCTGACAGTACTGCACCAGAAAATACCTTGCACTCACTATACGCCCAAATAATACTGTTGGAGAAATAACGTTTAAAATTGTACGCTTTACACTCTTAAACTTTAATCGGTGAGAATGAACCACTTCGGTAAAATTTCAGTCGTTTCGGTAAAAAAATGAGCAACTGAAGATAGTGAAACCTAGCAGATTGTTTCAGTTACTATAAATCATTCTAGTTTAAAAGTGATTTTCACCTCTTTTTAATTAATTTAACCTGTCTGTGAGCTGTTTTTCAGTGAATTTTACGGGTCCATAAGTCAGAAACAGATCGTTGACTGGAATTTCTGTGATTAACATTTCGCTTATTCTAACCACTGACTCGTATTTAGAAGAGACTCTGCTGAGAACCTGGCTCTCTGTTGTGAGCCAAACTACAAGTTATGTCACGATATTGATCTCACGATACTTGCAAAAGAATCAAACGCTGAACCACTGCAGGGAATTTTAATGAAGGCACTAGTGGATGAGAAGTGACGGTCTGTCTGCGGGACGGACGGAATATGGAACAGAATTATTTATGTGCAAATTAAAAACCAGGGCCGTATTTCAAGAAACACCATAATTCACCATTTACCCCTCGAAAAAGTAGACGAAACAAAGCACGGTAAAGAGAGAGAGAGAGAAAAAAATCTTGTTCCCTGTAATTTGTTTGACTTTGAATCTCGACTCCCGATAACTGTTTCCAGGGGCAGAATTTACGGCTTTACGGAGTTTGGTTTCGAGATAGAGTGGAATTAAGATTTGTGTCGCCTCTTTTCTTCTCTCTCCCTCTCTGTTCTCTTCTGCCTGCATTCTCCTCCTTCTTTCCTTCCTGTCTGCTGCACGTCCCTCTCGCGACTTGTTCGCTGCCCCCCCCCCCCTCAGATCGTACGTCAAAGTCCTGGCCGAGTTGTTACGACAGTTTTGTGCTGAAGGGGCGAATCAGGAACGGCGCATAAAAACTTGGCTGTTATCTATTCGCATCGGCCACCCTTGTGCCCTCGGCTGCTCTCGTTTGTTTCCACGCCGGCCAGAGAAAAATAATTCAGGATCCTGCAACATACTGGAATTACGAATTCGCCCGTTTCCCTCTGCATATTGAGAGTACGTAACTTAGTTATCTACATACCTTTTGATGTTACTGGTTACACTAAACGTACATTATTACTCTACCTTTTTAATACAACTTTCCAATACTTTCAAAAGTGGTATTTACGTGTTTATTTCACCAAGGATTATGCCGTTACATTAGTCACAACATATACGAAACCATTTCAATGTTATTTTAAAACAAGATGATTTTTTTAAATAAAAATAAGAGTTTTCGTGAACATACTTCGTCCAGAGAACGCAAAAACATCGAACAGTGAAAATTTTAAATGAAAGTGATTATTCTGTTTTACGAGAAAGTCCATAGACGGTAGAAATAGCGTACCAACATTACAAAGCTGTTAAACATTTAAACCTTGTTTTTTACTAAATGAAAAATAATGCTGTTTTCTGACGTGAACTGATTAAAAAGCAATGACATCACTGAAATAAAGTAACTTCTTGTTTGACCTTACCTGGAGTACTGATACGCTTCTGTATAGTTCAACATATTATTCGATTAGATAACATCTGAGTAAGACACGTTGTAGCAAAAATTAGATGGCACGCACAGACAGTAAAATTTTACCTGTAAAATTAAATTCTTTAAAACTCAAAATTCATTGTTATTATTGCAAAAAGAAAATGTTACGAAAAGCACAGCTCTTTAAAATGAAAATAATTTTAATAATTGGGTGCAAGAAATTTACGTTGAAATACATTTTTATCGCTTACTACAAACATTATAAGTAGATAAATGTTGAAATTGATATTTCAGCGCAGCGCTTTACAAACCGTTTTACCACACAGTATTGGCACTGTTGACGTTGTTAAGAGTGCGTAGTAGATACATAAACACTGAAAACATCAATTGACTTCTACGCTTTCTTCGAAGCCAATGTGGGTAAAATTCTCAATGACAATCCTAGATAATGGTATTTGCCCACTTTATGAGGAAATGTTTATCCAAAATTACTAATTCGTTACGCGCGATCTCTTGCGCCGCAGTTAAATGCACGAGGTTCCGGCGTCAGAGATTGTGCCTCAGAAGTTCGCAACACTGGAAACTATTTTTTTAAAACGTTAGCTAAAACTATTGTCTAGGATTTCTATTGTTTAATTTTCGCAATTTGGCTTCAAGAAACCTACAGTTATAGATTAATGCTTTAAGCGTTGAATTATGTACCACGCCCTCTTAAAGTGTTATGGCACGTTAGTGTTCTAAATTAAGGCTGAAAGTTACAATGTCAACATTTATTTCACTGCATTTTCAAATGAAAGAGAAAAAAGTAACCCAATGTAGCATGCAAGCTGATGATCAAGACCTTTCGTACTTTTCGAACATGTATGATAACAAAGGGAACTGTTTACATGCTGAGTATATGCTGAGTCATCGACGAAGCTCATGCCGAACTGTGCGTAGCTAATTTAAGAACGATCCCTTCGCCTTTATTACAGTGTATGAACCAACACGATCATGGTGTAACTTGGATAATTTATAGTTTTCTTCAGCTTACATTTCTTTAAAAAATAAGCTTATGATGCCACTACGCCTCTCGGTTCGTGTCACTGATGCGCAGAAGTTTTTTTAGTTTATTACTGATTCACATTGAGGTTAGATTTATTTGATAATTTTTCAGTAGGTACTAAGCTAATTACCTTATTTTATATTATGCTCGTTGCATTCGAAATATGAAAGCTAGAATATGAAAAAAATCGTCTTATTTAAAATTTAGAATAATAATATATCTCACCATGTAGTAAAGACTAAATAACTCCTGTTAGCAAGTCATTCCTAAATACGCACCTAAACGCAACATTTAATATTTATATTCAAATAGGTCTACATTGCAGCTATTTCGTCTAACCACTTACTATACGAAAACGAATAATTGTAACAAAAGTGATGACGCAGTCTCTTAACGGCACAGTCTATAGCAATTTTCTTCGCCATATTTTTATTTTTTATATTTGTACCAGAAATTCGTTTCATATTTTAACAAAAATTGGGAGTAAATATTCTTCTTACGAAATTTTTGTATTTCTCATAGTTTTTGCGCAATGACTCGTAAACGTCAAAACTTGCATTTTTAGGTACCGTAAACCGGGGTTACTTTGACCATTTTCGGGATTACTTTGACCACTCAAATTAATAGTTTATGGGTTTTCTGGTAAATAAATAGATAGTATGAGCAGATAATTTTAATAACTGCCTTTTATACTTACAGTTACTGTTTGAAACTTTCGTCACTAAACGACATAAAATCCAAAAAATTTGAGTTGTCAAAGTAACCCCACAATGTCAAAGTATTACTGTTTACGGTACGCCAATAAAATCAATTGATATACCAAACTGAAAAAATTCACAGCATATAACAATGTCGCTTACATAAAAACAAAAAAAAAAAAAAAACAAAAAAAGGACATATTTGTATTTTCCAAGAATTGTTGACATTTTTTGAACTTTATTTCGAAATTCAGAATTTTTAATAATATACAACTTGTGCACCATCTTATTTATGTATGTACCTATCCGAACTTGCGTCAGATTCTTAGGTAGGCAGCATCCTTAAGGAGACCGCCTGCCCAGGCTACAGTGCGGTGTGCAGAGCTTGAGCCATTACAAAAATATTCGTAAAATGCTCAGCTTTCATAAGTTATGTCTGCTTAGGAATAGCTTTCAAAGAATGCAAACCCATTTGAAGACCTCCATGCTTCTTTAAAGTTAAATTCTACCCTGCCGAAAACTACAAACACGAGTGATTTTGTGGTCCTATAGAAATAGAGACGGGAAAAATTCGCGTGTTCACTGCCCTGTAGGCTAGCCTCCAAGAACATTTGTGTATTCAAGTAGACATTATCTGCTCACTGGCTGCTCGATGACGCAGTGATATGTGCCTGCATTTAGTTGCTTCTGTACTATTGGCTAAACGACTTCCAGCAAGTGTGCAATAAGTCACGTGTCAATTGTGAAAGTGGCACGAACATAGAGTTGCTGGAATTCTAGCTTGGGACCAAAACAAAACGCGAACATTTCAGGTCCGTATGCGTATTACGGTACACGCTTATGTTTAATATTACGTCATAAATTAATAGGGTCTCCACTACATATTATCTCGTAGAGGTGAGTTGTCTGCGGGAAGACCGCATGCCAGTTCTGTAACTTGCACCTAGAGGCCAAGTAGAAGCGTGACGCACATGTTGTGACGTCCTTACCGACTTCGCACTTATAGGCGTTAAACGCGCAAATGTACGTTCACCTAGACGGCCACCTTAATAACTTTCTAATGTTTCACTTGCTGTATAAACACCGTACGGGGAACGAATCCGATGGCATTATGTCGCACCTCGAGAGCAAACCTTTGACTGCACGTTTGTAGACGTCAGTATAACCCTGTAGTATGGCATGGAATAAAGTCCTACGACGGAGAAGTGACTGATTGCTTAGAGCGGGGAAAACAGAAACACTCCGAGATAACCCGCCTGCCAGCGGCAGTTTCTCTTGGTATTTAGCTACTATTGCATCAATACGGCTGCAGGATCTCCTTTATGATATTTCGAATTTTTAAACTGACTTTTTTCTTACATACCGCGATCGAAAATATGTAGTTCATTGCCTACAGTTTTCGTTACAGCTAAGTTACTTATTTTCCTATACGTCTATTGGTAGTTCTTCGAGCACGCTAAAGAGCGTTCTGCATTGAAAATTTCGTAATTTTATAATTGTAGCAAAGAAACTGGGAATAGGACCCGCGTGTATATTACAGTTTTGTTCTACGTAAGGAATAAATCCTGTGCAGAAGGCATCTTTCCGTGAATGTACAACATATTAGTGATGTCGTGCTACCTCGACATTTAGAACTCTGCTCCTTTGACGTCACTTCCGAGCCTTCTTTCTCATCGTTAACAGCACATCCTTGAAGCTTGTCTACTACTGAGATACTTAAACCTTAAGACTTGGACTTATGACGTACAAGCACATAGTTAGAGTTTAGTAATGCAGCACGGAGTTTGTTATTGAATTAGTTCCAATATTCCACTGTTCTTACGAAAGTAAATTTAATTTAGGTCAGTTAAAATTCCACTCAATCCGAGTTAAACTTGTGATTTTCCGTACTCGTCTAAATAAGGTACGGTAGTGAGCTTTACGTCTCGTCGACAGCGAGGTCGTTATAGACGGTGACACAGCTTGGCACAATGATACGAGCTGGGAGAGGAGTCGGCCATGGCATTTCTTAAGGAACCATCCCAGCATTCGCTTGGTGCGATTTCTGGAAACCATGTAAAACAGAAATCAGGATGGCCGGAACAGGGGATCGAACCCGGGTCCTCACGAATGCGAGTCCAAAGTTGCGCCACCTCGCTCCGTAGTCGTATAGAATAGTTGTAACAGACGAATAAATAGCACAGGCAAATTCCATAGCCTCTCTCGAGACTTAAAAATAATTACAGATAGTTTTTAACATACACTAGAGTTACTGTAGTCTCGTTTAATAATCTGTTTGCCTTGATTTCAAATAATGAAATTTGTCGATTCAAGCTTTCTATACAAACCACTAAATAAACTTACATCAACAGATTTAATCCGCCATTTTATTTTACTTGTACTTACAAATAACGCGAGCTAGGAAAGGTCCTGGCGACTCGCAGAGGAGATATTTCCTCCTCCTTCTGCCCCTAACCAGCGGGCGTGTGCGCAGCTGCTGATTGGTTGTAGCTGATAATGCCCACTCAGGGCTCCGTTATTTCCTCTCTTATTGGCTGGGAGGGGAAACAAGGGGCGGGTAGCTGCGCAGTAGATACCATTTCACGTCGCTGTGCCACACTCAAAACCTTTCCTAGGCTGCGGGACCTATAGGTATAAATATAACCATATTTTAAGTCAAGCTAAGGAAGCACACGATCAGCACACGACAATCATAAATCAAATGCTCTAAAACAATAGCGAAGTATGTTGAGCACATTGCATGCTGTAACTGATGTTATTAAGTCATGGTAGAATCACATAGACGCGACAGAAGCGACACGGTCTACGCGACATGAAAAACAAATTATGTCCACAAAATAGTACCGAGGTTTCTGTGACGTCAGCTCGACAGAAATGGTGGACGCGATTCTAATTCGAAATAGAAATTATATCCATTTTACTCGAGTTGGTACTTAATTTAGCGCTAAAATGTTGACGAAACTGCCGAGTTGGTAGTAAATTGAGTTTATTTATTTTAAGAGAGATTTTCGTTAGGGATCATAAGCTTATAATAACCTTTTATAATGTAGTGGCAACAAACTATTAACATGTAAAATATGTTTTAGTATTTGTCGAGCGGCAGCCAAATTAGTATTCGCAATAACGAGAGTTTTTAGTGTCGCATCTCTTTTGTCGTGTCGCCATGTCGTGCCTATATAATTCCACTATCAAACGTAAACCCACCTGGAAGTGGTTTAAAGTCTTGAAGGTAGGCTGGATACGATACAATTTCAATTTGAGTCGTGCAGACAGTTGCCAGAGTAAAGTTTTCAAGCGTACAGTAAGTCATGAGAGCGGCTTCTTGATTTGCTCTCGTTATCCTGCTCTAGTGCAGGGCACGTTTCTGTTAACAGAACCTGTCGCGAAAGAAAAAAAAAAAAACAACAACTGTATACATAACCCAAACCACACCGAAGCGGTGCTGCATGTTCATTGTTGGAAATGAATATCATTATGTAGGGCCTAATACAAATAAAACAACGTTTAAAAAAATTTTCTGCGAACGTCGCATTTAGTAAAATTTATACAGTATGTAGGTTTGTATTTTGGATTCTTGGTTTCTTAAGGGGGAGTTTAGACAATTTTATTGTATTTTCAGTTTTTGAGCCACAAATTGTATTAGCATAGGATATATTCTTAGTAAACTGCTTGACATAAATATTAATTGACTCTCTCATTAATTTATCATGCAGAATCATTGCAAGAGAATTATAGTTTAAGATTTTTCTTGCAATGATTCTGCATGACAAATTAATGAAATATCCCACTGTTGTTTATTTCAAGCAGTTTATCAAGAATACGTTATTTATTGTTTCAGTTAAGTGCGTCGTCGTTGTTCGTGGCAGTAGAACTAAACGAAACTTGAATTCTTGAATTGCGTGTGTCATATGTGTTATTAGTGGCTGATTTTAGTTACAAATTCAAATAAACTATGCCCGCATTTACGAGATTCGTAACGGCAATAGCGCGTGTTGCATCAATTAGTCGATGAACAGAAACCAGTATTATAAGACGTTAACTCGCAGGTATTTATAACTAGGGTTACTTTTGATTATATCTTATGGGCCTATTCAGCCCCCGTGCATTTAGTAGTAGATATTGCAGATAAGATTTATCGGAGCAATATACTGTACATGTAAACATTGCACGATCCTATGTGAATAAAAACGCGTGGTAATATTTATGTTTACGTTCGGCGGAAAGGTTTAAACGGGCAGAAAATAGAAATTAATCAGGGATCTTTTGAGTGCTCACTTTATTCCGAATCACCTAAATCACCCTTATTCGCAGCGCGCTGAACTGGGGAGCCGATTAAATATCGCCACCTGTTATTTGCACCGACGCAGCGCAACGCAAGTGCAGAGCGAGTTAAATGCTTCTTCTATGGCATTACGTGAGAATATAGTTCTAATGCAGCGCGAGCAGACGCAATGCAGGTGCAAATTTTGCGTTGCACCTATAAAAGACGATATTTAATCGCCCCTCTGGTGTGCAAGGTTTTCTTCGCAGTTTATTCCTACGGGACTTTCAGCGGAGACCCGAAAATTTTATTTTTGGACAGTGTATAGTAAAGGCCAATGCAAGCTTATACTTTTGCTTTTTTACGTTTTACGAGTTCATGTAGCATTTTCGGAGATAAAAAAAAATTAGTTTTCAGCTATTTTGAGGCGCCCCAAAATCAAATTTCAAACAAGCGTGGTGCATTTTTTAATTTATAGAAACATGTTTTCAAGTTTGTGTTCTTTTCATAGATAAACGTAATATGAATATGTTGAACAGTTTCTCGTAATAATGAATAAGTGTGACACACTATAACACCGCTTACGCGCCAAGTACACAGGCTTCAAGGGTGTTGTGTGTCTGGGAGTCCTGGAACGGATTCGGGCAAGGATAAGGATACAGGGTGACCACCCACCTGGAAAACCTGGAGTTATCAGGGTTATTGTGGTCATCTGGAAATATCACGGAAATTTTAGGGAATTTTTGGTTCGTCGGAGACATTTCAGGAAATTTTCTTGCCTCGTTCATTTTGAGCTTCCGCAAGTCATAGGAAGGAATATAGTGGAGATTTGAGAGCACTTTAACATTTTTATAGACGTGATATGCTTCTCGTCGAGCGTCGGACACTGGCTCTTTTCGCTACGCTGTTTCCATGTGTCATAGGTGGAAATTCGACACCGGCTAAGACTTCTCTCAACCGGCAGACCTAATTTTATATTTGTGAAAAGTACACAGTAGAGTGCGCCGCATGCTTTGCTACAGGCTTCCGGGAGTGGAAAATAATTTGTTAAATACTCAGTCGGATTAGTTTATTAAGCTGCCTGTAGCCGCGATCCGTACATACGAGGCGTGGCCTGCGCCTTAATAGTTCAAAATACTCTTACTAGGTTTAATTATCAAAGCTTTCTGACACAACTGAAATCACTCGCAGGTGACACCGTCCCGCGACAGCACCTCTGCCCTCTTCCGGGGCCCGCACCGGAGTGTCCCCCAAAACTTCCGAAATTCCTGCTCTCGCGGCTCTCCCGCGCTAAAAACCGTTACCAATCAGCCCAGCAGCTTCCAATCGCTAGGCCACGCCGCATGGTTAACGACCTCTCGGCTGCATACCGCGTCACCGTTTATTTTCATTATTTTCTTCCTTTTCTTAGGTAACATATTAAATTAACACAATACGCCTTGATTACGTTTGATATTATGTAATTACCCATATTGTTATAACTTAATAACTTATTGGGCACAGCCATGATTGGCTGTTTGGTGGTACTGTGTTCCCAGCTCCAGCCCTCGGGGGGAAGGGAGAGGTCGCCGTGAAGGAGGGGGGGGGGGTGTCCAACTGTAGCGGCCCGCAGCGCCACGACAATGGTGCGGGGCGACACTTCCCCTTCTCTCAGAGACAGAAGCCGCCCTCTACTCCAGTGTACGACTTACAACTACCCTTATCTGGACTAAATACAAGACACTATTTTATTATATTTAAAAAACAAATTTTTAGTTAGGGGTGCCAATGAGGCCCTTAACAGCTTCTCTATTTTCGTTTTACGGTATCGGTTGTTACTTTTTACGTGACAGCGGTCTGAACTGAAAAAGACGTTTTTAGACATTTTGCGGTCGCCCGGTTTCTAAGCATTATATATATATATATATATATATATATATATATATATATATATATATATATATAGAGAGAGAGAGAGAGAGAGAGAGAGAGAAGCATAGCTTAAATGTTTTTTTATAGATAAAAATATCAAACGTTCGTTTAATAGTATTTACTTATGAAACTTTCTCCTATAACCTGCGACGATGCTCGTGCGCCAGCTGTATAGGAGTCACAAGCCTGAATTGCTTCCAGGTGATCGACGATACCTGTTCACATGACAGAGCAAACATACATAAATCCAGCTGGCAGCTTGCTATTAACGCCTGCAGTGTGTGGCCATTGGTGGTAGTCGCGGCCCGAGCGATGGACAGACCAGTCACGAGAACTGCCTGCTACCTCAGGGAAGAGATTCCCAAGTCGAGAATGGCGACCGCTTTGTGGGCTCCCTTCTCGCGTTCGCCAGGGCAGGAGGGCGTGACAAGAAAAATTATTCCATTTGTGGAAGTGCGAACTGTAGGAGAGAAGGCGAGGGGAACAGCAATAGTGCATTCTCCGTCCGGGAGGTGGGAGGTGGGTGAGGGAGGTTGGAAACAAAGCCCCAGGACTGGCTGGGAAATTAATTCTTAAGCCGACCTCACGCCGAAACTCCCCTCCCTGGGACAACCGCATCGCTGGAAATTTTCTCGCCATTTTTCTTTGTCACCGTGTTTTCTTTTGACGCGCGCGTTTGGGGGTGTTTTTGCGTCTGTTCGGGAGCTGCAAAAAAAAAAAGAGTGAGAACCAGTGGAGAGGGGGTGGTATGGGGAAAAGCAGAAGAAGGGGTTTCGAAACGAAAGGAGAAAGATCGCCGAATGGTTTCTAGAAGGAGCAGAAACCCAGAGCAAGTGTTGCTCTGTGTTGGCGGTTCAAGGGGTGGCTCAGAAGTTAGGAAGAAGTACCGGAACATCCCCCAACAGTCCAATAAACCACGCAATGTTTTCGTTTTTGCCGCAGCCGGCAATCCCGCGAAAGGGGTTCTTAAGAGGAAAGGGGGTGCGATCCCCCCAACCCCTCCAGTCACACCCTCTGCGGGTATGGCGTTCCCGGGGTGAGATTTCCAGAATTATTGCCCCGGGAGAGGACGAGGCATGCGCGCCTCCAGAGTCCACGCTCGGCTGCGATAACAGGAAATTAATTGGGTGTTGCGTTGCCACCGCCTGAAGGGGTTTCGTGGCGCTGCTCTGGGAGGGAGGCGTCGAGGAGGGTATAATTTCCCGGAATTATTCATTCTCAGCATCCCGGAGATAAACCAGAGACAAGAGACTTAAGTTGAGCCGCCGACGCGCCTTGCTCAGCAGAATGTACGGCTGTGAAGTAACTACCGCTGCTTGTTCTTTTGACCCCACTTCCAACTAATTTTCTCTTCTCTGCATTCGTTTACACAGCGCCTGAGTCCCATACTTTTTTATTCTAAAACCCTCCAAAACAGTTTTCCGCCATTTCTTCCCTCTTGCCCGCCAAATATTTTTGTTGCTCCAGTATGTCCCTGTAGCTACGCCGTATTTAAAGTACTTAATTTCGACAGTCATCTAATATGCTGTGTCACTGTGAAAATGTCATGGCTTTATTTTCGTTCCATTTTATATAAACTTTCGATATGACATTAAGGGCATTTCCATAGGTTTATACAGGATATATCAGTACAGCGTTTACAAACTTTCATGAGAGATAGAGTACACCCAGACGATGGGAAATCACAAATCAATGCAAGTTCTGAAACTCTTTCCTGCGTCACAAAACACAAGAAAGAAAGGACACTAACAAGAGGAGAAAACATGTTTATTAATCCTAATACAGCAAAAATACACTGGGAAGTCTTTGGCTGGTGATGACGATCGATGTCTATTTATGTTAATTTTTCTTAGGTTTTTATGCTGTACTAGCAGTCCCCCGCGGCTTTGCTCGCGAGTATATTATTCGTAACTATTAATATTTACTTTAATTTAAAAACCTCTTTGTACACAAGATTGGTACTTCAGTCATCAAGTGTTAGAATGTCCAAGCGGCTAGTTGAACTAATTCTATAGCAGGATAAGTAGCTATAGCTGTCCACGCGAAAAGCAGTCTTAAGTTTGTCCCTGCCACTAACAACGACTTCGCCTGGGCCTTATTTATAAAACTGCCAATTTGACGTTCTATGGTAGTTACAGACATCTAAGGTAAGAGGTTAATCGAATGAGAAACATCTGTTTACCCTGTGCACAACCATTGGTGACGGTACCCTCAGTTATATATTGTCAAAATATTCACTTTAACTTTATTGACATTACAAAGTTTCAGAGAGTTAAGGTTTCGCGGAAACGTATTTGGTGCCCCAAACCTGAGATTAGTGAGATGATATATCGTCAGTTTACTGCCAAAAGTGACAAAGTCAAAATGAGATAAAATTATAAAAATGCTAGGAATATGTATATGTTGTTCACGAACAATTGCCCAAGTTTAAAGTCTATTCGTCGTTTCGTACTGTTGTGTCACAGTATAGTAACATACCACATTTTTGTTAATATCTACAATTTATTACTGTTTTTAAACGAAATAGCATTTATG
>PNEQ01118298.1:0-26372 GCA_003012365.1 Medauroidea extradentata
CTCCTCGTAACTTACCACTCCCTCCCCTCCTCGTAACTTACCACTCCCTCCCCTCCTCGTAACTTACCACTCCCTCCCCTCCTCATAACTTACCTCTCCTTCCCCTCCTCGTAACTTACCTCTCCTTCCCCTCCTCGTAACTTATCACTCCCTCCCCTCCTTGTAAATTCAAGGAGATGCTGTCATCCCAAGGTAAGTCCAACTCAAATTATGTAATACTATACAGAATACTGTCAGAATGAATATCTAGAAATAATTACTAATATAATATGGAATGACGTAAACCTTAATAATTTCTGGTTATTTTGCCATACCTGTTTAGTAAAGTTGGTATAATTTTGATTCTGATAAGTTTTATCAAGTTTTTGTACATTCAAGTATGGTCTTGTGCACGGTAATAAATTGCCACTACCTTCTGCAGCAAATTTTAAGAAAAAAATTTTTTTTTTAGAAAGTCAAAACTTATATTCTGAACATGTTTGCCTTTCAACTTTAGCCAAAACCTTCGAGGATGACTTTTACACTTTGCACGAACTTATATCTCAGTTATTGTTCTATCTTTGTTGCAACTGATTTTTAATTTTGTACTCTGATTTTGTCGAGACTGTAGCATGATGGTAGCTAATTAGTTAAGTAACAGTATTTCCTATTAATTTATAAATTTACTCAAATTGTTATACTGCCTTGTCTCAAAAAATCACATTAGACTGTAAAACCAGTTTGTAACAAAGTTGCAAAGAAATTTTGCGTTATCGGCTCTCATCTGGACTTAAAAAAATAATTTCTGTTGAAAGCCAAGAAACTATGATGTCCGTGCCCTTAATCAAAGTGTAGCAAACATTGTGGTACAACTGCAACATAGGGAAGTCATATAAAATAAGGCATATTTTATTCCAGCTCTTGGCAATAAGGGCATTGTTACATTTCAAGTAACATGTTGTTCTTTGGGCAGTTTTAGTTTTGCATGTAGGTTATTTAAAAATGGAAATGTATTGGTAATTTTGATTCAGGAGACAGACATGTGTTTTGATTATTAGTTTGATGAGTTATACTTTTAAATAATCAGGGGTTAATGAATTTTTTTCTTATGAAAGTTATAAATTGTACTGAGCTCAAAGGGGGTTATTTGATACTATATTTCCCAACATTAGCATTTATTTTAGGAGTTCTATAAACTGAATGTATTGTTTTTTCTTTTGGATAGGTGCAGCTTAATGGAGGGTATAAATGTGTAAATTGCTCACTACGGCAAGCATGATTTTGAATTTTGCTAGTGTTTCCAGCTTACCTCATGCTGTTAGTAATACATCGCATGGTTCAACAATGGTAGAAGACTATCGCTCTCCTAAAATATTTTATTGTAGTGTACCTTCGACTATGCAGGTAGTTTGTGCTGGCAGTATGTTTTAGTATTTATCGTACCTGTGCATCACTGGCCTTTATGTCTCAGTGCTAAGTTATTTCTACTATTTCTTTGTTAAAAAGTAACAACACTACACCATGTCAGAAATAACAGTACAGTTATCTGACACATCACCTACTACAGTATTTAAGTTACAAGCAATACTTATATTTATGCAAGTACGTTTTGTTTGTAAAACTTATTTCTTCAGCAACTCTAAAATTATATTAGTGTGAATTTAAAAGAAAAAAAAAAATAATTATTGTTAGTTCCTGTGGCAAGGGTCCCCCCGAAGGGGGGAAAGGGGGAGGGGCAGCTGGGTGCACTCTGTCCCTGGCCCCAGTTTGCAAGGGGCCCAGCAATTCCAAAAAAATTACAATATTTGTGACATTCAATAATTCGCAAATTACTATGTTTATAAATCATGCTATTACAGCTTCTAGCAGGCCTGTAGGTGCTGTGCGTGTCATCTAAGAGTGAGGGGGAGGGAACTATCTTTCGTGGCACTATCATAAGGGAGAGACGATGGCATCCTATGAATGAGAGGCGAACCAGCCCTTGCACACAGCAGGAAGCAGCTTGTGCTAGGAGGTGGTCTTAGTAGTACGAAGCTGAAGCTTCATTTCACATTGTCTATGCATTGTGAAACGAAGTTTGGGTTTAAATTGCATGCCATTCGTAAAGTGTTACATTTATGAGGTAAGTGGGCCTACGGTTTTGCGCGCAATTCGTAACCTCTTTTAAGTGTCTGAATTTAAAAGATCTTAATTTCACATCTTAAATATTTGTACAAGTATCCAAGTGAAGTGAAAATCTTGATGATAGCCCTTTCAGTCAAAGCAAAATTGTTCATTCACTAAAAAAATATCACCCCCGTACAGTACTGAGAGTTAGAATTTTGAGAAACCTTAAAACCTTTTTTTTTTGCGGCCATTTACCTAAACTAAACTGAACATCTCAATGGGTTCAATATATGTTGAGGATTTATCTAAAACAATATTCCAGGTCTTTCCACCCCCTAAGTGATTGAATTTTGAAAAACTTTTTAATCACATTTTAGACTACTTTACTGAGTACCAGATGTGAAAAACATGACAGGAGTCTGCTGGGTTAAAGAAATATCGATGAATTATTGAAAACACTTCTCACCCCTTTTCGCCTTCTTAAATGGTGAATTTCGAAAATCTGTGAAATTTATCTGAGTAAGTATTAATCTTAAACAAATATCACATCACTATTATAAAAGAACAATGGGGTTGATATACGTTGATTGTGAACCGAAAACACATTTTAACCTTTTTACCTCTTTGGGGCCGAATTCTGAAAATATATCAAAATGTTATTTTTTATTTTTACATAAG
The DNA here is from genome assembly GCA_003012365.1 of Medauroidea extradentata. Taxonomy (NCBI): domain Eukaryota; kingdom Metazoa; phylum Arthropoda; class Insecta; order Phasmatodea; family Phasmatidae; genus Medauroidea; species Medauroidea extradentata. The sequence goes on from PNEQ01118298.1 coordinate 2,764, forward strand.
CATCAATCTAAGCAAAGAGCACTTCTGATGTCTTGATTTGTTTGATAGATATAGAGGAATAATCTAAAACACATTTCATGTATTTTCACCCCTGTAATTGTAAAATTTTGAAACGTATTTGGAGTCCTGTCTTAGTGATTTGTATACATATACAATTGGAGTAAAAATCATGACGATAGATAAATAACATATTTTCCATCTTTTTTACTGCTTGGGGGTTGAATTTTGAAAAATCCTGAAACTACTTTTTATATATTTACTTAAGCATCATTTTGAAGTGAAAACCAATTCTCTATCTTGAAGGATTCAATAGATATGGATATTTAATCGGAAACACATTCAAGGTCTTTTCACCCCTCTTAAATGTTGAATTTTGAATACTCCTGAAATTAGCCAAGATATTTTTATGTGTGTCCATTAAGTAAATATCACAATGATAGGCTCTCTGGTTCTAGCTCTATTGAAGCTTCTTCAAAAATACATTTCACCTCTTTTCACCCCCTAAGGGCTTGCCTATGACCTAAGGAGAAACCACAAAAATTTCTAGACTCTAGGTCCATTGGTTTGGGCTGCATTTGATATGTCAGTCAGGGTCATCTGAAATGTGGTATTTATGATTTATTTTTGAGTGAAGGAGGGGGTTGGGGAAGGAGGGGGCCCCAATATTATTGTTTGCGCCGGGCCCTGGCATGCCTCTGGATGAGTCTGTGGCACTTTAAAGGACATATTGGCATTGAATAACATACTTACCAAATCTAAAAATTCCAATTTTAGAACATTAATTGTGTTACTGCTAAACGTAAATCACTATTTCTTATATTCTTGATTGCCCCATTGTTATTAATATGTACCACAGTGTTCACCTTGGCAGTCATAACCTTACCAAAATATCCTGACTAAAATAAAAAATTACTGCAGCCATAGGAAATAAAATATGCAGATGTTTACACTTAGCAACTGCCTGACCACTGTGCTTGTCGCGTTTCATTCTGTAAATGAGTTGCTAGTTTTTAATATGCCCTTTTTGCTTCTTTTATACCTTGCAGAAGTAGAACATGCCTGGATTCTGCAGTGCGGCTGTGGTTCACCCAAAAGTAATAAGTAGTGTGCAGTGCAATATGGAATCACAAATTAAATTAAATTTGCAATTAATCCCTGTCATTGCCAACTAATCAACCAACCATAGATATTTTTACCTCTCTCACTTATGAAAAAAACTGAATGAAAAATCGCAGAAACAGTCGTCGGTGACACTGCTTCTGGTAATGTCACCATGCTCTTCTCTTATAACTCACAAGTGAAATAAAAGCTTGGAAAAAATGTAATTATCTACAGTGTCAAAAAAATTGCTATTAATAGCACTTTTTTTTTCCTATTACAATGAATTGTTATGTATAATTTTCCATCAGCAACAGAAGCTTTTGATTGACCTTGAAAACTTTTTCTGGATGTTAGCACATGCAAATGGTGCATTTCAGTAGAATTATCTTGCATAAAATTTTTTTCTTAGAACAGATTCAGTAACAGGAAACCATCGTACTATGTTAGTTTTGTTAATTTTTAGAGGACAACTTCTGTTGGCTAATTTTTAAGAATAATTATTATAAGCCAGTTTGTTGAAAGTGTACAAAACTGCAATTTGTTGATTACAAAAATGAGCAAAGCTTTGATTTTATAGCAAACTTGAGCTGAGAAGTAAGCTATGTTTTTACGTGCCTAGAGCAGATAAATTTATTGGAATTATATTTTGTTGGCTGAATATTTAAGTACTTATTCACTGGCTTGACGAAATAGGTCCCTTTAGAGGCATTGCAATATTTTGAAATAAAAGAAAGTTTCAATTTAACAGAACATTTATTTAAAACAACTCGCAGCACAAATACAACACAAACACAACTGTATAAAAAATTAAATTAAATACTGAGTATTAGGAACATAACCAAGGCATGAATCAGTCTTAAGATGGAGAAGATAAAGTGAGAGGTTTAGTCGACCTCTTCTACTGTGGGACCCTGGCTGGAAGGCTGCGCCCCACCTGCCTGCTGGTGTAGCTTGCTCATGTAGCCCGAGCATTCCTGCTGCACCTCACGCAGCTTGTGTCTGATCTCTTCAGTGTCGGCAAGTGTGTTGTTGTCCAGCCACTGAATGGCAGAGTCGCACATCTCCGTCACTCGTCTCCTGTCAGCCTCGCCCAGCTTCTCTGCCGCCTGCTTCACCTGCCACACGTACGACTCCAGCTCGTTACGTGCCGACACTCTCTCACGAGCCTTCGCGTCTTCTTCCTTGTACCGCTCCGCCTCGCCCAGCATCCGGTCGATCTCTTCCTTCGACAGCCGGCCCTTGTCGTTGCGGATAGTGATGTTGCGCGAGTTGCCGCTGCCGCATTCCTTGGCGTGCACGTTCAGGATGCCGTTCGCGTCGATGTCGAAGGTGACCTCTATCTGCGGCACGCCGCGCGGCGCCGGCGGAATGCCCGTCAGGTCGAAGCGCCCCAGAAGGTTGTTGTCCTTCGTCATGGCGCGCTCGCCCTCGTACACCTGCACCGTCACGGCCGGCTGGTTGTCCGAGTACGTCGTGAACGTCTGCGTCTGCTTGCACGGGATTCGCGCGTTGCGCTCCACGATCTTTGTCATGACGCCGCCCGCCGTCTCGATGCCCAGCGACAAGGGCGCGACGTCGACCAGCAGCACGTCCTGGATGGCGGAGCTGGTGTCGCCCGAGATGATAGCCGCCTGAACCGCGGCACCGTACGCCACTGCCTCGTCAGGGTTGATGGACAGGTTGAGCTGCTTGCCGCAGAAGAAGTTCTGCAGTAGGCTCTGTATCTTGGGCACGCGCGTCGAGCCACCTACCAGCACCACGTCGTGGATGTCACTCTTGCTGAGCTTGGCGTCGTTCAGTGCCTTCTCCACGGGCTGCAGCGTGCTGCGGAACAGATCGGCGCACAGCTCCTCGAAGCGCGCGCGGGTCACCTTCGTGTAGAAGTCGACGCCGTCCAGTAGCGCGTCGATCTCGATGGACGCCTCCGTGCTGGAGGACAGTGTGCGCTTGGCGCGCTCCGCCGCCGTGCGAAGCCGCCTCAGGGCGCGAGGGTTGGATCGCACGTCCTTGCGGAACTTGCGTTTGAACTCGTCGGCCAGGTGTGACGTCAGCCGGTTGTCGAAGTCTTCGCCGCCGAGGTGCGTGTCGCCCGCCGTCGCCTTCACCTCGAACAACGAGCCCTCGTCGATCGTGAGGATGGACACGTCGAAGGTGCCGCCGCCCAGGTCGAATATCAGTACGTTACGCTCGCCCTTGAGGTTCTTGTCGAGGCCGTAGGCGAGCGCCGCGGCGGTGGGCTCGTTTATGATCCTCAGCACGTTGAGGCCGGCGATGGCGCCCGCGTCCTTAGTGGCCTGCCGCTGCGAGTCGTTGAAGTATGCGGGTACTGTGATCACAGCATCCCTCACGCTGCAGCCCAGGTACGCCTCCGCAGTTTCTTTCATCTTTGTCAGCACCATCGAGCTAATCTCCTCCGGCGCGAACGTCTTCGTCTCGCCCTTGAACACCACCTGGAGCTTGGGCTTGCCGCAGTCACTGACGACCTTGAATGGCCAGTGCTTCATGTCGGCCTGGATCTTAGGGTCGTCGAAGCGCCGGCCGATGAGCCGCTTGGCGTCGAACACCGTGTTCTTGGGGTTCATGGCCACCTGGTTCTTGGCAGGGTCGCCGATCAGCCTCTCGGTGTCGGTGAAGGCCACGTAGCTTGGCGTGGTGCGGTTGCCCTGGTCGTTGGCGATGATCTCCACCTTGCCGTGCTGCCACACACCCACGCAGGAGTATGTGGTGCCAAGGTCGATACCGATTGCTGGTGCCATATTTCTCAGCTTGTTCAACTGTTGATAATCGTCCACGTGAATAACAGAATAGTAGCGTCTGCTCGCTTTCTAGCTCGCTTGCTAGCGCGGCCGCGCGCCTATATATACTCTCGCGCCGCTTTCTCGCGGAGCGTGGAACAGTCTAGAGCAGAAGCTATTATCCGCTCCGCTCTGACGCAGTTCCCCCCCCCCCCCCCCCCCCCCCCCCCCCCCCCCTCGCTACGTCCATGGCACGATAAAATAAGCCCGACGTGACGTAAGTAGGCCGCCACCCGAAGAGTACCGAAGGTGCTCGAATGTCGTCGGGCACAGCTGGTTGTAGGTCGTCGCCATGGTAACGTCACGCCGCTGCTACAGCTGACTGCCGGGCCGGCTGTTGCAAGGCCCACGCTGCTCAAAGCCTACGCGACGCTATCGAGGAGAATCTAGAATCTTCCACGCCGGTTATCGGCCCGTGGCAGTAAAATAATCTAACCTCCGCCGACATGAAATTAAATTCTTAACCATTGAGTGTTAAATATTAGACCTTGCGTTTTCTATAGGCTCGTGCGTATATGTGAATTCGGCTGTATTTAGTTCGGTATGAATAGCTGTTGTGTTGATATACGCATGATGTAGTGATGAATTCACAATGTATACATACAATAAATAAATGTCATAAATTTATTCAAATGTGAATAACGGTATCGAATTTGTATCAACGCTAATTTGGTTGTGTACATTTTTCGGCCGATGGTCGGGTTTATTCCGCACGTAAGCAACGATAATTTCATGTGTAATGCGTATTTCGAGTGTCGGCATGCTTTTAATACGAGTTATTACAAACTATGGTTAGTATTACCTTTTAAGAAACTGCGGTAGGGTTTATGAAAATGTGAATGTTAATGTAGTTGTGATTTCCGCCAGGGTTTACTGATCATTCTCGTCTTTTAATAGAAGACATTACAGTTTATTTTTAGTTTTTAATCACACACTCGATATATCTCGTAACCATATATTTAATACTATAGCTGCCCGAGTGCATTTTTTGAAGCAAAAACTGACACGAAAGCTTATAATGTTGAGCTATCGAGGACATAGCGAAAACTTTTTATGGCTTACCACCCCTTAAGTTTTCGAATTTTAAAAAAATAGAAAAATTTGATAGTATGAATTGTTATTAAGCTTTCTGAAGCAAAAATCACTTCGATGCCTCAACGGGTTTACGGCAAGTGCTATCGAGGATGCACTAAAAACGCATTTCGCCCCTTTTCAAATTTAAAAAAAAATCCCTTCTTAGCAAGGGTCTGCGGGTTAAGGGGAGTCACCGTCAAAATTTAACGTCCCGTGGTTTGGGGCGTGCGTTGTCGGGCCTGTTAATAATATACATTGTATTTATTTTGTAGACAAATTTATTTCAGAAAACTTATGCATAATGCAAACACATATTTCCTTGAATTATTACACAATTGTATTTATCTTCGCACATAATTTTGGCAAGCAACTAAATGTAAGACGGTCGTGACGAATCTCTGGATATTTCTCGTCAAAACAGCTGGCAGTGGACTTAGCAAGGAGGAGGGGTGGGGGTGGGAATTAATAAAATGAAAACAGTAAACATTTTTTGACTATTTGCGCTTAGTCTGAAGAACGTTTTTTTTATGTTACGTTTTTTACATTTGGTTTTATGATGAATGAAATTAAAGTGATCGTAAATATTTTTTATCGAGATATTTGTGTTTTATGAATTGGAATAAAGTGTGGCGAGTTTCTGCCCGCTTTCCCCAGTTACTTAAATCCAGCTACACTCCTTCCCTTCTAGGTCACTCCTTTCCTCAATGTTTGTAACTGCCCCTCTCGGTTTTATTTTCTATGGCGACAGTGACGGCTTTTGTATTTACGAGTTCCTACTCATTTACTCAAATTGGGGCTTCTCTTTACATCGCCTGCACGGCATTCGTCCGGGGCGATTCTTTTAAAATCAATAATAACAAAATTTCTCTTCCAATTGGGTTCCATGTGGAAATATGCGGGCGTGAAACGTCGCCCAGAGGCGTGCCAACTTTTCTGTGACACTTTGTACGTTTTTTTTTCCTACTACACGAATAAACCAAGGTCATTGGGAAATGTAAACGTGGGAAAGGACTGAGGGGAACGAGAGCCATATTCCCATTTGTGCGAAAATAACGTACGTAACGTTCTGGAATTAAATTCATCTTTATTAATACAACTTTGACTTTTATTGTGTCAGAACAAAATAATTGTCAAATGTTTTAGCATGGCGCCAAAATTAGTCAAAAATTTGTCGAAATCTTGACTTGAGTTATTAAAAACCAGAAAGTTAAATTAATTTTAAAAACCTCCCCGTCTCCTGCTACTATTGTAGGCTACATCTCTGACCTTGTAATGTTTTGCTCTGTAATGAATTGCAATTTTTTTACTGCTGCCGCCAACACTGTGCCGCTTGCGAATGTTCTTGCAATCATTGCAAAATGTCTTATCACGTTCGGCATCGAACTGAAGTCAGCTCTATCTCTGTTTCTATCCGGCCGCGATACGACGCGGCGCTACGGACAAGAAATGCATATGTCATTTCAAGACAATTCCAGCTTCCAAAATTCCTTAAAAAAAATACTAATTCATTATATTGTATATTTCCATTAATTATACGCATACCACCTGTACTACATGAAAATAATTATTTTGGATGGTGGTATGTCGTAGGAAACTTTTCACATTCTCCGAAACACAAAAATTGCGCTTTTTTTTTAAATGCGCACAAAACATGTATTTAAAATTCTGTATTGTGTTCCACATTGCCGTTAATTATATGCATACATGTACGTACACTGTCATTCAGCGCCCCATTAAAAATGTATCATGTGATAACGCTGTAATTTTGTACGTTCACCACTGGTCCAGTCACTCATTTGTTTTACGTGGTTCCTGAATCAAAACATCATTAATAGCAATTGTTTTGCATGTCTTTTGTAGAAGACAAAATACGTTTGTATATAATTAAATGACGAATTTGCATCCCTACTTGCAAAGTCTGTGTATAGTGATCAAACCTTAGTCACAAATTAGTTTAATTTTGTTTTTAGTGTTGCATAGCACGAATTTTATGGTAGGCACTATACACACGTTCTTACTGGCAGCAGAAATTTGATAAACATAGTAAAGTTCTCACAAAAATTCTGTCCCAAAATATGCACAAAACGTAGGAAGGAAGCTGGCTCATTACATATATTTCGAGTGCGAAATTATTCATAATGCGGCCGCTGTTGTGCGTATTTCTGTACTGCGACTGAAAATTGTAACTGTCGTGGCGTACAGTGAACGCTGCTCGACAATTTTAACGTACGTGTCTAAACCGAAATCTTACTCTGGATTCTGGAAAAACTGTAATGTGTGAACTGAGGTTTCTCAAAGTGCAACACTTGAATGTGTCAGAATTTTGTTCTTATAAAAATAATCTAACGGTAGGTTAGCTTCTGCGACGAACATAGAGACCGACTTCGATTTCGAGATTGTTCGGCGGGGCCGTATCGATCCTAGCCGCGCGGGATGGAAGTAGAGAAAGAGAGAAGACTAGAGATTGAGGTACTGCGGTATTTTCAGTTTCCAGAACGTTCGACGTTACACACTGGTACATACGACACGACACTTTTGATGTTTTCTTAAATGTATATACTGTACTTATTAAATGCAAATAATTAGATGTCTCTACGCGTTTCTGCAGTCCGCAACTAAGTTATTGTTAAATATAAGGTGTATAAAAATATTAAAAATTGAATAGTAGTTCGTTTCGTTTCAACAAATGAAGTAAATGCACTGGTAAATTTGCTCTATACCCAACTTTTCAAAATTCAATCTAATAGAGGCGGTAGACTATTAGCTGACCAATAATTTATTTAAAAAACGCGCATGAATGGATTAACAAAATTTTTTTTAACAGAAATCTTAACTTTTATTTTTTAAATAAATTCATGCTGTAAACGAGTAAAAACGGATAAATGTGTACGTTTACATTTCATTCCTTACCAAAACAGCTTATTAAAAAAAATTTTGAAACCCCCTCACAAAGTATTTTTTTAATAACGGCAGTGACAAAGGGTTCTGGTTTAGAAATTTTGCTCCCAGCCCAGTGAAGAATTCGATGAAACAAGACACAGTAAAGTTCTAAACAATACTTCACAAACATAATTAACATTTTTTACTGTCCAAGTGGAATAAAATATATGTATTTCTCAACCAGAAATCTATACTAATAAGTACATCACTATTAGTTAAAAACATCTTGCTTTAATGTTCTTAATGCAATCAGTGTCACTCAACTGTAAATTTTTCTACGTCAGTGTTTTATATATTTTTATAGATAGTTCGGCGTAAAGTGAATTCTAAAGAGTGATTTAACCTTTGAAAAAAAAATTGCTAGCCTTTACTGCATATAATTTAACATTAATATGTAATATTACTTCTTGAATGGATGGCAACGGTTTGCTGTGTATAGTTCAGTGTATTTTCGTACTTGAGTGCAACAATGATGAAATTAATTCAACTGAATTCCACGTATTTGCATTTTATATAATAAATTAAGTTTTTTTGTCAAACTATATATGTTCTCACCGACTACGCAATTCATCTTAAACGCGTAAACTTTAAGTTACGTGTCCAGAGAGATAGACATTTGAAGTCGTTAGCCGTTACATGCGGAAAGGTATGAATTAGCTGAAAATAGAAAATTAGCAGGGATTTATTTAGTGTTCACTTTACCCTGAACCGCTTATATGCCAATTCATGTGTATCGCCTGCTAACATCAGAGTTCCCTGGTCTTGAGCAGGGTTTAGTCTAAAGCAGATGTAGTAATTAATATCGTAAGCTTGAAAGAATTTCACAAACACAAATAAACTTTGATTGTGTCATATTTAAAACTGACAGAGTTAATATATATTTATCTGAGCCAGTCAACGAGGCAAGTTTTTTGCCCCATGTGTAATGCCAGCATGTCTTAACACAGGTAGGATGTGAGATTTCCATTCATTTTCTGAATATTGTTGCAAAGCAAAATTTTTGAGCTTTATTTTCGCAGGCGCGTAGCGCCGAACTTTGTTTAAATTAAATTAACCAAGCAGCATGGGTCGTCTGTTGCAACAGAGTTTCGTCAGAAGCGGGCCACTGCTGACCAATTGTTGCGACATGCGACCGGGGCTGCAGACCCAGTGTCGTAGTGATAGTTTGCAGTTTTGGAAGCGCTTGGCTTTACTTTTGTTGCAAAATTGGGGCGTTCCCGGGGTAAACACTCCGGTGGTGCGCCAATTCTAGGCGGGTTTTCGCTGACTGGTCGGGCCGCGTCGTAGGAGGTGCGGTGCAGTTGTAGGGCGTCGGTCGCCTGGTTGTGGGGCATTGTAGTTTGGAGCTTTGACAGAGTGAGACCTTACCAGCGAGTCGACTTCACCGAGAAAACTAAAGTCAGTAAGTCACTGCTGGGTGGGGCTCCTGCCCCACCCGGCCATCTAGTTAAAGTAGTATTCGAAAGAAAATCAAGTAATGTTAACGTAAACCGTAGAGTAAGTCATGTTTAAATAGAAGCCTTAAGTCGGGAACACCAAGGCCGTGAACCAGTCCACAGACCTGTCGTCTGTACCTTAGTACGAAAAATTGTTTTAATTTGTTTAAACTGTAACGTCGGGTTTAGAGTTGACATTGATTTTTAAAATAATCCAAGATGATAAAGTTTGTTATTTCTTTCAAATTGTTAAGTAGTTTATAATTCTTATTAATGTAACATAATTGTTGAAAGCAAAGTTCCTATTTTACTGTAATACCGTTTTGATACCATTATTAAATGTTTCGGTTTGAAATCTAATTCTTTTATTTAATAGATTGTCCCCCATATGTTAATTGGTTGTAAGAAAAGCGTGTGGAAATGCTGGTGTTGTAAGTTAAGTGGTAATTTAGTGTTTAAAATTCCCATATGCCTACTTCCTGTACAGGGAGATAGCTAATATCCGTATTCCCAGTCATTGCTTAAATTCCTCTCAAAGTTTTCTGAGTTCTTTAAGATTTGGTTTTGAAGTTAGTTTTGTCAAGCGAATTTTTCTCTACCCCTATGATGTTACGTTCCCCCACTGTAACTTTCGTGGTAGTCACTTACATTTCGAGGGCTTTGTGTCAAAGAACCGTATCTACAAATTATTTTCTTTTGTAGATACGGTTCTTTGACACTAAGCCCTCGATTTGTCCCCTGTTTTAAAAGAGTAGCCCGACAATATTTACATCACTATTATCCTAGAACAGAGATTCAGTAATGCTTCCTGAGTAGCAGCATCTTTATAAGCATTTTTAATTTTTTGAAAAATTTTGAATTTACCTGGTAACTGTCCAGATAAGTCATAGATGCCACTGGGTTTCATAATGCTTGGTGGTGCACAATGTGGTGATCCTTCTAAATATATGAATTGGGTCCTCTGTTGGCCCAGTGGATAGGAAACTCACCTCCCACGCTAGCGATACACGTTTGATTCCTGGTGGGCTTGCATGCTGGGTGATACAGTTGGTCAGCCTGTTTACCCTTTCCTCTTCATCCTAAGGCTTGCTCAATTTTCAACTCGTATCACCCCACAACAGTGTGAAATATTGTGGGAGTGTTAGATAATTACTTGTATTTTTCAATTTTAGAGCCATAACACATATTCTTGTTGTAGTATTATCAAAATTTTCTCTTCAACAAGACACAGAATATATTCTTGATAAACTACTGGATATAAATGGTAATGATGAATCTTTTATTAAAGTGTCATGCAAAAGCATTGTAAGGGAAAGGTAGGTTAACTTTCAAGAATTATTACTAGACCAAAATAAGATGAACATATAATATTATCTCTAAAATTCAACACGAATGACTTCTATGCCTCAACATTGCCACATTTACCAAAAAAATTTTAAAACAGAAGTTATTGCAGAAAATAAATAAGTATAACTTAGCACAAAACTCACAGTTATTTACTCCACTGTTACGTTACTGAGACAATGAAAGGCTCAACACATCTAGCAGCTGCACAGATCAGAGTGCAGTGTTTCTACCTAGCCTACCCACAATGTATCCTCTGGTAAATTTTGTAGTCTAAAAATGCTGTTCAGTGCAGCTATAAAGTATGCTCAGGTGACCTTGCCTAACTGTACCTACTGAGCCAGCCTTAGCCTGAGAATGACCAGAGCTTGGGACCCAGGTCAGCGTCCCATCCAACGTGATTGGGTGGGTGACTGTGTAACCTTAAGTACCTGGGAATTTTTTTTCTTGAAATTAACAAAACTATAACACTTCCTGCATTTGGTTGCATTCAGCCTGAAATGGTGTGACAGTACTATGGCAAATTGTTGTGTTGGCATTAATGTGCTGTTTCTGGCTGATGGTATAAATACACCCATGTTTCATTGAAATTCAACACCCTCGCATCACAACTTAAATATTATATATACTGTACCTATATAGTTTGAGCTAACAATAATTTGTTAACAGTTAAATAAGGTATGAAATGAAAATCCTGCATTGTCAGTCGTAAGTTGAAAAGCACTAGTATGCTTGAATATTCTTAGTTTAAGAAAAACGTCCTGTTACGAACTGCCTGAATGTTTGCTACACTGCCAGATATACACATGTTTGGCAATGTTGTAACAAAAGAACGAACCTGTCACAAATCTTAGGAGAAAACGACAAAGCAAGAGTGAACACATGGTTCTTGTTAAATATTTTACACTAAAAGGCAGTATTTTGAAACAGTTAAGAACTAAGTTCTGCAGTACATTTTCATGCTTGCACCGCTGTTTCTATACTAATGACAATTTCGACAGGAAGGAGGCTTGTTGCATGAATCTTGGTCTGTAACTCGGAAAAAATTGACTCACTTTCATATATAGGCACATGTTAAAATTACACAAAAAAATTATTATTTTTATTGCTTCAGTTCTTGGAAAATATTTTTATAAAACTTCTTACATATATAAATACCAAAAAATTGAAATGAGTCACAATTTGCTTTTGTCTGACAAATCATTACGTATTTCTGTATTAAATATTAGTACCTATCACACACATTACATCAGTGGATGTGTTCCATAGTTAATATGCACTGTAATGGTGGTTGGACAAGACAGGACTGGGATGACTCATTTGGATAACGATAATGACAAGTTGTAGTGCAACATTTACTCTGATGTGTGCTCCAGATACTATAGATATTGTCAACTTTGTTCATGTATGCAACAACAATAGAGTGAAGTGTGTGTGTGTGTGTGTGCGCGCCAAATTACCTATATTTTATAAATTTTTCTGTTCTTCAATTTTCATAGGTCACTATTTGAAGTACTGTACTTATGTCCTCTTACAAACACCCATTCATAGTTGTAGCACACGCCTCCTGCTTGCGTTGGCTTTCTTGAAACATTAGTATTGCTGTAGCTACTTGCATTCTATATAACACTCTTGCATATTTGTGTTCAATATTTCCATGCCTCTGCACAAAATTACAAGCCCACATTAATATTTTTTTTTTAGTAAAGATACTAAACAACTTCAGCAGCATCTCTTTTTTCCAGATAAGATCCCATGAAAGTTTTGTATCTTCGTAGAACCAAAATATCATCTGAAGGATGTAGGTACTGTACTTACATGTACAGGCAAATTTAGACTAAGAGCCGTATCTATAAACGGCTTTCGAAAGTGCTGTTAGCAGACATTCACCCGGCAGCTTGCCAACTACTCGCATCCTATAAACGACTTTCGGGAACTTGCCAGCTGAAAGCGCGTCCATGTCCACTTTAAATTAAATGTTTTACATAGCTTTCAAAATAACACTTTGAAAGTTTTGAGCTGTGAAAGCTCTACTGAAAGAAAATTGCATTTTCAGACGAAGCTCCAGTGTAAAAGTAACTAGCCGTGCAACACAATAGGTAGAGCTGATGTTTTTTTTGATGAAAAGAATTATGCAACATTTTGTTTCAGTGCCTCACGTGCACTTCTGTAGCTCTGCTTAATAGCCAGTGATTGGCTGTTTTTAACTCTCAACGTCTTGGGGATCTATCCGCTAATCACAGATGTGTGGTGTCTCAGTAACCTTATTCTCGTTGGCACAGTCAAATGAGAGACGCCTCTGCACAAATACACTCGACCAATAGTCACGAAGCAGAGGTGCAGATGTGAGTGTTATGCATTTATACAAAATGTTGCATAATTCTATTCACCAAAAATCACTAGCTCTAACTGTACGCAGTCTTAAGTTTTCTTCGTCTGGGTTAAGGTTTTATATTCTATGATCAGACTTTGTATTTTAACAAGGCTGACACGAAACTACAATCATGTGCGTCTTTACTTCTGTGGCAGATGTAAAACGTGAGATTACACAAAAAATTATGGCTCACTTTATGTCATGCTGGTGTTTTGTAATAGGCCTTCATAATTTTAGCCTCAGTTATGCTGACCAGACGATGGGGTGTTTGACAAGTGGTGAGGTTTAAAAGGGGCTTAGGACAGAAGTATGTTAGTAGTGTTAGAGCTAATGACTGTGGGTAGGCTCCTCACTCCCCACGTATTCTGATCACGGTCATGTGTTTTGGCCTCAAAATGGGACCCAAGAAGATATAGCACAACTCTACCAGGAGGCTGATAGTAAAGCACTCCCGGCAGCTTAAACACTAGGCCTTCCTGGGCTGAACGCATTGCCAGCAGTATAGCTATGTTGAGACAGTGTGCCAATTCCACCAACTGATGAGCAAGATGCTCGGGCAGCAATAAACATTGCCAGTTGATGGCACCCCAGGCAGCTTACCTGCTGAGAACTTACCGCAGTGAGATTGTTCTCCAAAATGGTCCCTGCTTTTATGAAAACTCATAAGTAGAGCAGAGGGATTACACTCAACCACAATAGAGAACCTTTTGAAGTTTGATTTGATATCTTAGTTTGTTGTTCAACTTCCCTTATTTCCCAATCATTCACTTAACTTCACTATAGCAGAGATTTTTGTAGTACAAAGCTAAAGCACAGTCTTCAGTGCTTACAGCTGGGAAATTACTGATGACACTGACTGCAGTTGCCAGTAAATATTAAGTTAACAAGTTCTGGAGAAGAGGAGGGACTGGAAAGCCATTCACACTGCTTACTTACAAGCCAAAGGCACATCTCATTAAAATTGCTAAATACTGTACGAGAACCTGCAAGATGGGAACATGGGTGGAGAAAAAAAATTGAAAAAAGTTCTAGAGGCTATGCCCATGGGGCAATGTATGACAAAGTTTCGAATAGGTGCGCAATTGGCTGAAGGAGTAACTGTTTTCTCTCCGCCACGTTGAGAAAGCATTGCATCGTCAATCTGGTTGGTTGAGCACTCCAAGTAAAATTATTTTAAATTATCAAGTTTAAGTTATGTGCCAAGTGTTGCAGCAGAGTGCTGCAAGGCACTAATAATGAATGGAGACGTAACGTAGTGATGCCTCGAGTAGAGCTAAAAAAATTTTTCACTCAAGATTTATCACCCTTTTTTTTCTTCTCAAACTAGGAATGCCGCATAAACTAAGGTCAAGCTTCCATTACCTGAAGAATATTAAACACTACGAGCTGTAGGAACCAGGCATCGTGAGTTGGAAAAGATATGGCCAAGACACTGAGGGAGATGGAGCTTTGTACAAAATCAAGACAATACATGCATAAAACAGTAAAGTATATTTATATAAAAATATGGTGATTACAATACGTTCGAAAGAATTGCTTTAAAACACACATTAGAAAAGAAAAAATGCACTAAACCAACATTTTTATTATGGTGGTCAAAAAATAACCAGCAAAATTCATTATTAGATAAATACCCACAGTAAATAAATTCAGGCACTGTAAGTACACAACAACAGAGCTAAACACATGTCTAGCTCAGTTCATTCTAACTACGTAATATTATGACTAGTTGTATTTTACTCAACCGCATAGTTATATCTGGTACACAGTCTTAAAATTCTGGAAATATTCTGACGCAAGTATGAAGCTCTCTCTCAATCAATATTAAAATGACAAACTTATCATCACTCTTAGAGTTTTTAGGAACACTCACTAGCTGTGAATATTTGTTAAATGTCTTACCAAACATTCATTTAACACTATCACACCACCAAACCAACTAACGCTAGACTACAAAATTTTGTGCATTATTTCAATAAATGTTTTGAATCATATACTGTCCAAATTTTATTTTATATTTATTAAATTTCATTAATGAATTAGATTTTGTATTTAACCAATTAAATAAACAGAAATTTGGTATTTAACAAATTGAATAAACAGAAATTTGGTATTTAACCAATTAGGTAAATAAACAGACAGAAGGCTGAGATACTCGCAGGCTGGTGCTTCTTGATAGTTTCACACATTTAAAAGTGTGAACACTGTTGCGTGATATTTTGCTGGTTGGCCAGCTTCATCAAGTGGTGAGTTCAGGCACAGTGAATAATGGCAGAGGTGTAAGAATGGTGGGTTGCCCCAACTGCCAGGGAGAGAACTAGGGTTGTGGGGATGTATGGTATTCTGGTGATTATCTGATGTTGAGACCTTTGGGTTGTCGAGATTTGGTTATGTAGGTATTGAGGGTGGTAGGGCGCTTGCTACTTTAATGTTATAAGAAAAGTAAAAGGTTTGTTTGTGTGATGCAGCATGTGCTGCAATTGGTTAGTCATGTAAGTCCACTTTACTGGCTATTACTTGTTTTGTGTGTGCTCTATGACCATTCATTCTCTGTCGGAGTGTGTTGGTAGTGAAACCTACGTATTCTGCGTTGTAATGTTTGCACTCAGCTGGTATATAAGGTTTTCTGTTGCACAGTTGTAACTGCCCAGTACGAGATATGTGTGATTGGTAGAAGTGGAGGGTTGATGGATAGCGCATGAACCACAACATGGTTTATTGCGAGGATGGGATTTTCTGGGTGTTGTGGTGTTGTTGTAGTTGGATGAGTTGTCTGAAGTTTTAGACGAACTAGTTTATTGCGGAGGTTTGATGAGCATCTGAAGATTAGCCTGGGAGGCTTAGAGAGAAGGATTTTAGTTTGTGGTACAGAAGCAATGATTTTGATTTTAAAATAGTTTTCAGTTTGTTAATGTTCTCATGATATGGGATAATCAAAGGTATATCTGTATTCGTTGCCTTGGTTTTTGTCTCTGTGTTTGAAACAGCTTGGCAGATTTTGTTGTGAACTAGGTTTTCAGGGTGGCCACTGTCAATGAAGGCTTTGGCTATTTGTTTGCACTATTTGTTGAGGTTACTACGAATGGAGCATATGTGTTGAAGGTGACTGCAGCGCTTTGTTTTGACAGACTAAAGGTGCTAGGAACGCTTGATCTTGGAGCTCAGTACAGGTTGGTTGCTGATCTGCCTCATGTCACAAAACATTTCTAACTGTGGAGGATGAATACTGGCATTCCAGATCACCAAGCATACTTGAGTTATGTATTATGAAATTACATGCGTGACGTTATTGCAGCTCCTGCTTGATCCAAGCATCAAGCTCTCGCAGGGACTTGTCGACGAGCTCCAGCATTCTGTGGCCGGGCGACAGCTCTGGCTCGGGCTGCAGTGTCCTGACCGCACGCTGCAGCAGCGTGCGAGCCTCTCTCGCCTGCTTGGCTGCCTGCTCTATGGAGATGGTTGGTGGCTGTGCACCCAGCCTCCTGCGCACCAGCTGGGTGATGGCACGGTGAAGTTCGTACTGTAGCACGGAGGAGTACAGTGCTAGGCGTGCACAGCCAGGATCCAGCACCTCTGTGGTCGCCAGCAGTTCCCTGCACATGGCTGCCGCACAAGTACTCTACTTAACTCACACTTTGTAGCTCTGATAAACACAGTTACTGATGTAATCATTTTAGAGGTCAGCACTCATCATTTACAGGTATGTCTCTGATTCACATTTAGCGTTTTTGTATTTTGGCCACCATAATCGTAATGTGTCAGAGATAAAATGGCACCATCTTTCCTGTAGTGGAAAATATACTTTTATTGCACAAAAATCCATTAAAAAAAACATTTTGCAAGTTGAAATAAACTAAATATCATATGGGGAAGGTATCCGAGGGCCAGGATACTGTACCCTGCAGATTTATTACTGGGTTTTCATAGGCATTGCTTGCCCTGAAGAGTGACAATGAAACGTGGTCCTACAGTGGAGAGGTACCAGATTGAGAGGGATGGGGGAATGGGAGATCCCGAGAAAACTAAGACCACCAGCAGCATTGTCCGGCAAAATTCCCACATGCGAAAATCTGGGGTCTGAACCTGTCGGAATCATACCAAGATCGCCTTGGTGAGAGGCGAGTGCGCTAGCCACTGTACCAATTGCGGCCCCTTAGAGAAGCATCCGTTGTTTGCAGTTCATAAACTATATGATAGTCGTAGACAGACGTGGAAGTACATAGAGAAAAACAACTACCAACTTTTGTTTTGCTATCAATATGATAAAATCTAAAGGATTGCAGAAATATTACAATTGTAAGTAACAGTTCTGATATATTTCTATAACATCTTTACTGTCTGGGTTGAGATGCTATAACTTCATTTTTACTTTACAAAAATAACACAGAAAATCAGAGTGACGGCAAGTTGTAGACGGAATGACTGTACTGTATGTCATTTCAGTGCCTTTCTTGTAAAGGCAACAGGGCAAGCGGTAAGTGTGAATGAAATCACTCTTAGCAATGCCATGTTGCCAGGCTTTGTAAAATCCATCCATTCAGGCAAAACTTTTAGCCACAAATACCCCTCTTAAATGTAGTGCAGTAAATTTATGTAAATTGTCATTACAATATTTTGTTTGTAAACTGCTGTAATCAACAATGCAACATGTAACACAGTATTGAGAGCATTTTAATGCAACGTACCAGCTTTCTTTTGTAGCAACTCATCACTGAGTTGGTGAGCTTGGTAGCCATGCTGGTGCCCATACAACTGCACAAGTGAATGTTTCACAGAGTAGCAGTGGTAGTGGTGAGGATGTAGAAATGTTTCCAACTTTGTAAGAAGGTCTTCCAACTGCTTCACCGTTGGACCTCCCTGCAATTATCAATAGTGTCTAGTTTCATTAAGCACGTATATTTTTCTTCAGTGATTGTGTTCACGTTACATCAACTACATTACATACATAATTAATTTAATAAAGTGCCAGTGTCAGTACATTAATTGTGGTGGATAAACTGCAGTAAAAATATAATAAACTGTCATCTTACCATGTACCTAATACTTGAACAAAAATTATGCCTTATCCACCATAAAGTGAGGGATTGTACCATTCACCAGTGCAGTGTAGAGTGAAGGGCAGAATGGGAAATAGTGTGCCAGGTCTACAGGCCCAGAATACGGTACAACATTGGTTAGCTTTACCCAGGGAAGCCGTAGTGACTTAGGGTTCTGCCACTTTAACTCAGTTCTTACCATCTGCCTATTGCCCATGGATTAAATGTGGTATACTATGGTAAAGGCAGTTAGGGATAAAGTGAGGACTATTTAAATAAACCTTCGAAAAAAATTACTCATCCATTACTACATATACTGTAATTTAACACTCCTTGTATGGCTCGCAGCAAATTGCTGAATACAGTTCCATAAGTATAACTAGTGTACAACAGTCCTGTTCAAAGTCAAGTGAAATGGATAATATTTTTCGGAGCAGCAGAATGTAAAAGTATCAGCCTATGTAAATAACAACCTGTAGCAGTATTTGAATTTACATACAGCGGAAAAAATACTGACTGGCAGAAAAAAAAATTCATTAAGTAGGGCTTTCATAAATGCTCACTTTATCCCAAACCATCTACAATACAATGAGTATAGTCTAGTTTTCGAGAATGACATCGCATATTATGGCCAGGACTATAGAGATAAAGGAATATCAGAGGATTGTTATAGATAGAGATGGGGGTGATGAGCTGAAAATGCACTGCTAGTGAAGGTTTCAATGGAACGTAAAAATAAGGGGGAAAAACACAGTATCCAATTTAAAATTAAAGTAGAGCTTGAAATGAAACACATGCATTTAACAATCCTTAAATCGTATTTGTGTCTGCATGCAAATGTTTTTATATAATTACGTAAAAGTTTTTCAATAATACATATAAGTCTTTATTGTGACTGTGTTGTGATGTCGGAGACTACGGCTTGTGTGTGGCTCAGCCAACCAACATGCACGTTGAGTTTCATGTTTGATGTGTGTATTGTGTTGGTACACCTTCCACTCGTACATCAGTTCAGGTAACCTCACCAGGGTACGTGGTTCTCAGCAGCAGGCAGAAATCTTTCATCTCGTTGAAATTGTGGTGGTTCGTAGGTGGTGCCCAATTATTTTACAGTGAAATAAATGTACAGCGGCACTGGAATTACCACTGTAGCTTTAATGCACATAATATCAAATCACATTGCTATGTACTCAACTTGAGCTATCTTTATAACATAAAAGGGCTCCGCCACAAACGTAAAATAAGCAAACAGCTACCAAAATTCTCTGGCGTTTTAACAAATGAAATCGCTGCCTTTCCACCCTGCATGGGTGGACTCAGGCCCAACACTCGACTCAGAAAAAAAAAAGTAACAGCGCTCTCTGCGCTTTACGGAGAGACGTCAGACTTCCAGTGTGCCCGCGCAGCTAAGGCTGAACAATGGTCCAGCAGCGCCCCTCTACTCCTTGCCGGAAGTCGCACTTCCAATTTGGCAATTGTCAGCACACAAAAAAAAATATGAATCCAGAGTACAACAGAACACCAAACTTGGCACACTGCCTTATCAAGTTATAACAGGTGACCATAAAGGATAAAATACATACATATATATTGTAGTATGTATATATTTGCCTTGCATCTTCCCTGCTGCCCACATGCCACATACATTATACAGACTGTCCATAACTCTCAATCACCCAAACTTAGATAATAGAAATCATCCTGAAATACCTTAGTTGTGAAATATACATGGCTCAGCCCATGATAAAAGAATTACATAAATTGTATAAAATTATATAACATTACAGCAGGGAGACATCAACATTACAGTCAAACCTCTGTTCATTTACACAATTGTACTCGTGATTTCACTCTACCTATATACTTCCAGATCACGCACTGCACACCAGGTCTCTTGTGTGACATCCTTCACATATTAAACTTTCACGTACACTCTTCTCACAAACTACCATCGTAGGCCGGGTTCCACACTTAACCGGGCGACTTACACTCCCACTCTCACACTTACATTGAGCATTGAACACATAGCTTGGTATGTCGCAGTCTGGACATCTGTACAGACACCGGGAGAACTTCAAACAAAGGAGGTGGAGAAAGAGTAAAAAATTAATAAATTCAGAAAGTGGTGGGGGAGGATGGCCAAATACCTCGTAGTATAAAGCACTGATTTTTTTTTTACATTTCGGAAGCTACCCAATTTGTTTTGTAGAGGGTGTTCAGCAGAAATGGTTTGGCAATTATTAAGTTTTGAATACTACAGTGGAAGGAATTGTATTCGGGATGATTTTCGGTGGCTTGCAGCACTGGTGTTCCAGCTGCCGGCATGTGCGCTCGCTGCTCAAATGGTGCAGACAGAAGCGAATGAGTACAAAGAGTGGTGCTTGTCATGACAAGGAGTATGTGAGAATTTGATGAGCTGGGTTTTTTTAGGTATGGAGGCCTGATATATTACAGTTCATTTGATTTCACGTGTACAAATTTTTTGAACTGCACCTGTCCTGTGATTTTAGTGAATTAAGTCAGAGAAAATTTTACATGTTGAGTATTTCGTTATTTTATGACTCAGACAGGCACTTAACATAAAAATACAATACTGTATATTTCAAAGTTAATACAATTTCACGTGGCTCACAAGCAAAATGTGCATTTACACAATAAGATTGCAACAACCCAATGATTAACAGCCTGTAAGTTTCAGAACAAATTCACAAAAATTACCCGTAAAACATTTTCAACTTCGTCTCCTATGCGATTGATGAGGTCTGACACCTGGACTGAAGTGAGACTCATTGGGCAGGTGTTACATCTCCAGTCCGTGAGTTCGTCAAGGGGCGCTACTGGCAGTTGGATCCCCCCACAGACGGCACCATCACTGAGCAGGAAACACCAAGGGTAACCAGCAAAAAGATGTCAAGTCTAGGAAACTATTCAAGCACTAAGGTGAATTCCTTGTTGGTTATATAACTGTGACAATAAGTTTGATAAAGTACGTTGCTGATGAGTCACTTTACAAAAGGTTGAGCATGGTTCTTTTATTCTAAACATTAATGAGCATGAGAGTTGTTGTGAGAACAATGCTTAAATTACGACTTACTTATCATCAGTGAGTGTGCGAGGTGCAAGGCACTTGATGGAGCTGAGATGGGTCCCCAACTCCGTGGGGTCGGCACACCTCTGACAGCAGCAAGTGAAGTACTTTGTCACCCTGAGATGTTCCTGACGGGCCTGCGTCCCCCACAGAGCGTGAGTATACATTGTTGTAATGTGTTCACCCCTGCAACATTCAAACACTGCTCTCAAATAACACTACATGATTTACTGTGCACTAAGAGTATAAGCAAAGTTTATAAAAAAAATTATAATAAATAAATATATACTGTACAGGCAATTAGAAAAATCAAAAGTTTGACTGGTAATAAGTCATGATGGTGACAATTTTCTACTGTATTTTGTTTATACTTAGGGAATAAAAAAACATCCTTAAATAAATGTTCAACACTCGTACACCTGCTAATACAAACTGTAAAAATTTAGGTCCCTCAAGGTTTGTATTAAATAGGTTTCACTTATAGCCACATAATCTTCATGCAGTTTCTTTATTCATTGTAATGAAACTGAATTACTACATAATTCCACTTGTCTGTCACTTAAATAGAGCTGATTTATTCTGCCACCTTGCGCTCAAGTACTTTTTTACTTCTCTACTGCAATCTGTTTAATGAAATTGCTAAAAATTTGGCTTAAAAAGATAAAAAGAATGTTATCCTGTACATAGCACCTGACTTCAGCCACCCCCTCTTCGACAGGCTACGAGTTACGACAAGCGACTATGTATTGTTAATTTAGGTTTGTTACTTAGTTTGGTACGCTGAATAGTCGTTATAAAATCAAGTGAACTAATTTCTATCACTGCATTTCCCTAGCAAAAAAAAAAAAATGATGTTGTACTAGTTGTACTTACTTGAGAATGTACCTGGCAGCGGAGACAGTGATACGGTACTGGTGTGGTCCCGGCATCAACTCGAAGCTGTGCCGCGTGTTTGGGAGGCAGTTGTGCTCCATGAGGCACACTGTAGGGTAAAGTGCGACCAAGTCCGAGCCCATGGGGGTGCTGATGTCCAGGCCGTTCACATCGAGGACCCCGTGAATGTGGTGCAGTGTCTTCTTTGAGCAGTCCTTGAGCACCTCCTGTATGGTGCTCCCAAAGTAGCTGGTGTGTAGGAAATCTGCTATGTTGCTTGCCTCTCTGCAGCAGGCAGCATTACACGACACTTTAATTCCATTCCTTACACTTCTTAGACTCACACGACCATAGTTATATGCATAAAAGTTTATTAGCCTATTCTTATTAAAAGTAAAGCCCTGATTTTACGAAGTTCATGGCTCCTAACAATGGCTTCATACAATCAATGTATAAAAAATGACACAGGTAATCAAGACAGTCTGAACTCAACGTAATAAACCAAATGATTCTACATTTATGTACAATATAATGTTTTTAAAAAGTTAAATAATTTACTTACTGTTAAGTACATTTTGTTAGGCATGGGATGTAATGTTTCCGGAAACTTTTTTAGTGAAATAGCTTGTACTTTTCTGTCTAAGATCTGCATGAATTCATGCACTTTCTGAATGATATTTCCAATTTTATCTTTGACTTTCCATGTTAATAGTAACAGACTGACATACAGTATAAAAATGCACCAAACACTTTTGATGGTTTTAACTGTTTGTAGGCAGTATGTTTATTTTGACTAAGGTACTTTCTATATTCATGATAGGCCTATTGGATTATTTTGTTAGTTTGTTTTTTCATCCTGCAGCTGCACTCGTAAACCTGATGTTGTCACTTGCGTATGACTTAAATTAAATTTTCCGCAGCACAAAATCAGTTAGTATTTGTTGTGTATTATTGTGTATATAGTAGGCAGAATAACATTTATATAGGCAGTAGGGAATAGTCAGCACGGCAGGTTGGCAGGACAACAAGTGAGAGGCAGTATGTGATATGGCGCGGGACCAGAACAACACAAAACATGTTGGCAGCGTCGGGATGTTGCACATTTATCACGTAACTAATTCCGGGCGTAAACTATGAACAGCAAGTAATGAAAAGTAGAAGTCGCGTGCCGCGTACGTGTATAATATATATTATGCAGGATGAGTAAGGTCAATTTTCCATGCACTCGCTCCTAACAAAACAAGGAATGGCGCAAACAGGTAATGTTATTCCAGTGCCGCACCCTGTCGATGTTCACTCGGAGAACGTACAAGAAAATTGGAAGCTCTTTAGGTTTCAATTCGAAAATCACAGCATCGCCACCGGACTTAACAATCAAGAGGAAGCGATTAAAGTGGCTAGTTTATTATCAATAATCGGACGGGACTGTGTAAAAATCTACCAAACACTTGACATCTCGGAGGCAAACAAAAAGAAAACCAGCTCAATCTTGGATGCGTTTGACAAGCACTTCACACCGGCGAAGAATGTAATCTACGAGAGATGGGT
>PNEQ01118299.1:0-26378 GCA_003012365.1 Medauroidea extradentata
AATAAGGTTACTGTAACACCACACGTCTGTGATTTGCGTGTAAAACCCCACGACACACGAATGTCAAAACATCCAATCTCTGACCGTGAAGCAAGTCTGCAGACGTGCACACAAGTCACTGACACAAAGTGAGGCAAATTTCTTTTCGCGAAAAGTTCATGTCTCTACTTATAACCGTACAAGCAGGTAGCAAGCGATAACACTTCGCATTATTTCCTTGTTTACTACTGGCTTGCAGCAGTCAAACGCGTTTCGTAACAGCCGCCAGCAAGTCACAGACAAGACAATGAAGTATACATAATTGGCGTTCAACCTGACCTGGAATGTATCTGCGAAATTTACGTACCTCTACTTATTGTTATTGGTACCGTCAAATGAGATTTTAACTTGGAAATAGCAGTAGTAGGTACATTTTTTTTTGCGCGTTGGCAATAAATATGTTCAAGATTTGCCTCGGCTTGTAATGATAGTTCGCCCGAGCCTGCGACAGCGAGAAAGCAAAGTGCGCAATTTTGCTCCCATGTTATCTCATTTGAGAGGTACGGCGATTATACAAGTTTAGTATCGCATTCTAAAGTAGCATGACAGTAAACGTTTTCGCAGTGCTTCTTAATGATGGACATGTGTGAAAAAGATAAGCTATCAGAAGTGATAATCACACTTGGTTTCTCCCATTATTTCAATTAGACCTTCTTTTCAAAAGATTAAAGGGAAAAAATTACCGAACTCAAATATCGTCAGAGGTACGAACAGTCCCATTTTATGGATTCGGCAGTTAGTATTTAGTGATCATTTGAATAAAGTTTAATTGAAGCCAATGATATTTGGTGTCAATAATTTTGGACGAACTTGTTGAAATATTTTAAGGCCCAGGCACAATTGTGCAGACGTGTCTGTCTGAGCTGTCTGATCATGCTGTTTGAGCTGTCCGAACATTTTTTCAGCGTCAGCGAGACGCCAGTGATGTAGCTGACACATATAATACAAATGCCACAGGATAGAGTGCAGCACCTGCACAGTAGAGTGTCAATTTATACTATTATAACGTAATTAATTTGGTATAAAAATGTGTTTTGGTCTCTTTAAAACAGTTTCATTGAATGAATTAGGCTTTTTAAATATTGGTAATTTTTTCCAGCCATATAACGACGGATTTTGCATTTATAAATGTAATCGAACGGAAAATTTAAACTCGAATGACACTCGAGACCAAACTTCATACTAGGAAATACGTCAACTAAATACCATTACACAAAATAACTGTTTACAAACTCCAGCACTTCAGTGCGATTTTCCGTTTATTTTCGCGTATCTCGTTTCTGATTGGCGCAAAGTACAAGTGACGTCACATGCATATGGTGCAGACAATGTTGTCCAACCTCCAGAGATTAAAGTTGCCCAGCTCTGGTCAGACAGCTCCGCATCTGCGGTCTGCACCATCTACACGTGACGTCACAGGTCACGTGGGCCAATCAAATACTTTGTCGCCATCTGCACCATCGGCTCGGGCAGATCGGACTGACGCGGCCGCCTACCCCACGCTTGCGTTGCAGTGTGTTCGAAAACCAGTAATATTTCCATAAGCTGAACGTGCGTTGAAACCCAGCAAGCAGTCAAGTTTTCCCGCGATAAAAAAATCATCTGTAGAGACATGCAAAATTCGCGTTATTTTCTGACAGCTGACTAGACACCAAGTGACTATAGGCTAGTTCGACGTCTCCCGCTGGCCGATATTGTCATGACTTGCCGCGGAGAATGTTTACACGGCAGAGAGGCCAATCTCTGTAAAGACGTAACACCCGTAAATGACAACACATAAAAGTTCGTGGCCAATTGAATCGCAGATTATGCTCTGTTATGTATAGGAAAGTGGATTTTAGTCTGCTACCGAATGATAACGCGAATTTTGCATGTCTCTAATCATCTGTAACCATTATCTCAAAGTATGGGACTGTTACCATACTTCCGCCTTGTAAATATACAAACTGATAACGTTAGTATACATTTGACTGTCTTATTAAATAGTTCAGGAGTGCTAACATGGATGTCTGGGAAACAATTCTACCATACAGACTTTCTTAGCACCGCTATACGCACGTGTGACAAATTTACAAACTATTTTTTTAGAGTGTACCCAGTCAATCACTGACGATGAAGCAGAGCTGCAGATGTTCACGTAAGAATTGAAACAAGTTGATGAAAAATACTTTTTCGCGAAAGATACTGGCTTCTATACATACGGAAAATAGCGTATGTTGATTATAACGATTCTAGGCCGTGTTGACAAGCAGTTCATTCTCCGTCAGTCCAGATGATTCCAAGGAGACTTGGAGTTATTTACACGTTTCTGGTTGTTGGAAGACGTGGTTGTCTTCTGCGATGTAGAGTCTATGTGTACAGAAGCATCAGCTGGTAAACACTGCAACGTAACCTAGGTCCCGTCTTGAAGCAAAGCGCAGTAACGTGTGATAAATTACAGTGAATCAGCCAGTGTGTAAGTTACGCGTCTCCTTGGGCTGTGAGGTCAGTACAGTATGTTTAAGATTCCGTGCCTTTAGCGTCTTCAGGCCCACATTAAGGCCGTGGGCCCGAGTTTCTTCGTATTTAATGTAAATTATTTTTTAAAACATAAATGGGAGCTGATATCGTAAAATCACTTCGTTACTTTGTTATGACTGATTTAAACGGCATACTCTAATTTTGTCAAATCAGAAAACTACAAAATAGTTGCTAATTAGTTAATTAACGAAATTTCCTTTTAATTGATAAATTAGCTATACTCATCATACAGTTTGACTCAAAAAATTACATTACATAGTAAAACCAATTTGCAAAAAAGTTACGAAGCAATTTTACGATATCGACTCTCGTATGGATTTTAAAAAATAATTATCTCGTAAGCCGAGAAACTCGGGCCCAAGCCCGTAAGGCAATGATCTTTAATTTATTTTAAAACAATTGCAAATAACTCGAATATTTTTTAACCAAATGCTTTGAAAAACATTGAGACTGATTTTTTGAAAGAACTGTGCAATGGGAGTGTATGACTGTTTAGTTTTTTGGACATACTCCATTGCAAAATGAATGACTGTCAAAGAAAACTAAAGAAATAATAGAAAAAACATACACAAGCAGAGTGTGCTTTAGTTAAAGGTATACATACACAACATGAAATTCCAAAATGGATTCGGGTCAAATAAAACAAGGAACATCGTCTCATCGTTGGGTCGTTTTTTTTCTGTTTGTGTCTGATTTTTTTTGTCTCTTCGTTATGTCGCATGTTACTTGGTTTTTTGGATTTTCTGATTATTATTTTTATTTTTTCCATTTATTATCTGTTGGTTCCTTGTTTTATTTGACACGATTACAATTTGTAATTTCATGTATTTTGTTCAGTAAGTGTGAACACCAACTCAGTGGCGGCTCGTGGGTTTTTGCCAGGTAGGGCTGAAGTTGCCAAGATCTGTACAAGGTTGTGCACTGGTTGACTCTACAGCCACTGACACGCGGATGTGCAGGTGCCCCTTACTACTGAGTGGTCACAACATATCTAGTAGCCAGCAAATATTTCATGGTCGTAGGTCTACGGCGCGTTCATCAAGAGTGTACAGTTCAGACTATCTGCAGCCCCACCTGGCAACAACTCACGAGCCGCCACTGCTTTTGCTTCACTGTCCGCCTTCAAACTGCGTGCCCGCCTCGCAACATGTTTTATATTATAACAGGAACGACAACGTCCAGATCTCCTGGAGGGTGAAATACCAGGCAGAGGGACGTTTAACCACTTGGTGTTTATATTTCAGAGCTTTGTAAACAAGAATGATCAATAGTTGTGCTTAAAAACTGAAGTGAATAATACGATTTTTGCCCAGATGGCTACTTAAAAGTACACATTGTGCGTCCGCTGACAGGTTTCAAATAAGTCAAGGCCTAAAGTGAAATGAATTTACAATTATTTTAATTATTGCTTGTTCCCAATAGAAATCGCGAATTTTTCTGTTATAGTTTAAAATTGTGATTTAATTTAAGTTTTAAAATATGAGTTTTGTGTGTATAATATTAATAAATTTGCTTAAGTTAATTGCATTATTTAGTATTTAAAATTCATATTTTATATATTTATACATATTTTATTTATTTAAATGTTTGTGCCAGCATACGTGGTTCTATAATAAATTAAATAAAATATTTTTTTAATGTAGTTAAATTATTTTATTTTGAGATTTATATTTATTTGTAACGATTAATTTAAATTAATTTTACTTTCGTTCTTTGAAATATAAAATTTACTAGGATTAAGTATATTCCATTTCATATAAGTTTGGATAAATCTGACAGCAACTTATGGGCAATAATTTCTTTAATATTTTATTACACTACACAAGACAAACTTTGCAGTACAAATGCTGAAATGGACATTTCACGTTAATTTTAGAGCTAAAAACGTCTTGCATTGTGCAACAAATCACAAAATAATAAAAATTATTGCCCATAAGTTGCTGTCAAATTTATCCAAACTTATATCATATAGAGTATACCTTAATATTTTACATGTTAATTTTTACCATGGTAATAAAAGTTCTTTAAACCTAAAATATTTTGCTCAGAAGAATCAGTCCCGTAGTCGATAGACCTTGTTTTATATTACTTTTCAGTGTCGTTAATCTCACGAAATACTTCTGCCCCTACTTAAATTTTACACATGCGCATGTCATTACAAAACATACATTTATTGTCAAACCACATTTATTATTGACCACGGACGATATTTTTTGTCGAACTGACGCAGTTATTTTTTATTTATAGTCACCAGACAGTTGTAACATTTACTGTCGACTTAATTAAATTATCTGGGCATATTTTATGGTTTTACCTTTCCTGCAAAAGGAAAGTATCACAAAAAATATTGAAATAATTAATACAAACATGTTGTTTATTGATGCAGAGAGATTTTTTTGTAACATGAAAACGAAAACGAGGTTAATACCGTATTATAAATTAGTATGCATTTTCAAGGTTGATTTAGTTCAACTCGGATAACCGGTTGCGTAAGAATTCCACTGGTAGAGTTTGACGTGAAATTTGTATTTTTTGTCCACTGCTGAATCAAGAATTTTTTAAAGAACTTTTTTTTGTAAAGCAAGTTACTTGGTATTTTTTTTACCCCCAAGAATTATTCTAATTCAGTAGTTAACTTTATTTGTTCCACAATTTTTCCTACAACATGATTTTGATTGCGGAACTGATTTATAAGTAACGTATCAGCAGTTCAAATAGTTCAGTTATAGTCAATTGTTGGAATTTTTATATATTATTGGGGATGTCGGTCAGAGACGGTGAAATTTCGCGAATTCAGTGACCTGCATGTTTAGAATCAAATATCCTAAACGTACTCAAGCCCTGTCTATTCGTTTATTATCTAGTCTATTATCAGCTAGTGGACAAATAGTCAGGGCTTGAGTATGCATAGAATATTTGATTCTAACATGCAGGTCATTGAATTAGCTAAATTTCACCATTTCTAGGTTTATCGTGGGAAAACTTGACTGTTTTGCTGGGTTTCAATGCACGTTCAGTTTAACAAATATTACTGGCGTTCGTTTGTACATAAAGCTGATGCCCTATTTGACTAAGCCAATAAGAATCCCGCTATTATACCATTTGATGCCTATTATTGATCTGCAGACAGTTACGTTGTGCCAGACGTATGTGGTTGAATCATACATGTCACAAGAAACTACAGTGTTTTCAAAGGTATGTTGACATATAAATTTTCGCGATATACCATCATCTCTATATATTATGTATTATTTCAATGCTAATGTAATGGGGCCAATTTCTTGACCAGTGAGACCGCGGTGGTGAAGTGCTCAGACTATTCGTTTTCCACCCGGCGTTCTGGTTAGCTTCCAATGACCGCTAATGGATACGTGGCGAAAGGTTCCGTTGGCCGGCGGTTTTTTGGGTGTAATTCCGTTTTCTCCGCCCTTCCTGAATGAGGACTGACCGATAACAAATCTTCCACAACACTTAGTGGCCAACCGAACACAAGGCGGTCTTTGGCCAGATTCTCGCTCAGCCAATGACAGGCCGAGTAGGATTAAATAAAAAATACTGCTACACGCACGGCCGTCGAGAAGGAGGAGGGGGGTGAGGGCAGAGGAGGCAAATGCATAAGGGCTCAGAACTAAGAGGGGCCCGGCACTGATGGATATATTATTATAAAAAAGTTTATCCACTAATATCAATGTTTATCCCATTGATCTTGCATTCAGGAAATAAATAATTTCATTTGTAATTTGGAAAACGGATAAGAAAAAAAATTGGATTTGGGATGGCAAGGGCAGGGGGTCCGAAGACTTACTTGCATAGGGGCCCGGAAATCTTGCCGCCACGCAATTTCGCTTCTGTATACCCAGCTACACTTGTTCTGAGTTCATGTCTCCTGGCAATGATTGACAATACGGTTTCTGTTGTCGGTTGGTCTCATTATTGTTCTACGTATTCTGCTGTATGTTATTGTACGTTGTCTCGAACCGTAGTTCAGAGTCACTGATTTTTAGGGAAAATAATTTTACACCAACTTGGTTCAGTGCCTTCTGTGCTCATCTGCAGCTCTGCTTCGTGGTCTGTGATTGGATGTTCTAAAACTCTCCCCTCGTCTTGGGTCTCTACCACACCGTATTTCGTATTAAGTTGAAAAATTTAGGTACAAAACTTTACTCTAGGCAACCAATGATTTGTCAAATTAGAGACTATATGAGATTTTTAAATGTCCAGGCTATATAAGCCCCAATTTTCTAGCAAACTTCATTCGCATCTTGGTGTTCTGACCAGCTGTGTCTCAACCTGAAGACGGGGATAGATCGCAACCCCCGAAACGTTACATTTTTTCGTGGATTTTAACTTGTGTTGTGTTGTCTATTGTCTTGTATTTATTGTCCACTATTCAGAGTTTTTTTGTCTATTTCCATCTTTTTTCATATTGGGAGTGTGGTTCCATTTTTTGTGTCTATCTTGTGTGTCTGTGTGTTGTGTCGATATTCGACTGAATACAATCTATAGAATTCTTTGTTGTGTAATATAACAATTATTTTGAGAGGAAAAAACTGACAGAATTCCTTTGGCATTGTTTTTTTTTTTGTGTGTGTTTTTATATTTGTTTTTTCTTGTTCGTTTTCGTACTTTGTCATTCAACACAGGTTTGATCAGCAAAACATGAGCAAGGGCGTATGTCCACAAACCAATAAATTCTAATAGGCCTAGTAATATAATAACTTCCAGTCATATACTTTTATTTGCATTCTCTTCCTCACTTACGGCATCACAAGAAAAAACACGTTCGCAGGCCGGCATTCTGAAAGTGCGCGTAATTTTCAAATTTCTACACAAAACTCTTTATAAATGCAGCTGCAACTGTCAATTTTATTGTCACGATACATTACTTCAAGCAAGTAAAAACACGGCCGCTCTAAAGTGCGCCATTTGCAGTTTAACAATTTTTATGTTTTCCATTCACCAGTGCCCTTAAATGTTTCGGATATGTATACAAAAAAAAAACTCCATAAATGATAAAACGTATCTGCTTTGAAAGGTGGTACTACTTTTCCTGGCTGCATGATAACTTGAATGGAAGCATGCCAGCTAGCGTGCCTAAAATTATTTGCGGTCGCGAGCAGACTTTTTTATACATGTAAAAAATTTGACTTCGAAAGTTTTCAGCCATCGCAAAAACTGGGTGTAAAAATGTTTCGCTTTCGCTGTGCTGCTGGCAAGTGAACAGTTTTACTGGCTCCAGCGCCTGGGTTTTTGTTTTTTTTAGCGTGGCGGATTCGCTTCTCTGTCCCGTGTACTTGAATAGAAGCCAGTTTCAGTTTTAATTTATTTGTAAACATTGCACTTTTAACAAGTTAAAATATCTTGTATTGTTATTGGCTGTAATTAGACAATTTCAACTTATGTTCCTTTTTGCCGATCTACCTGCAAATCGCGGGCTGTGGTGTTGCGTCAACCTTATTTTGATGTCCCAGCCAGCACTGTAAAAAAAACTTCCTTGAAGGTTTAGGAAGTTATTATCCCAGACGCAGTATGGTGCAGTTACCATACTTCGTCTTGTAAGTATGCAAACTTTTACAGTTGCTGCAATACAAGTTTGGTATCTTCAGTATACATTTGACTGTTTAATAAAAGGGTTTATGAGTGCTACCATGGATGTCTGGGAAACTATTCTACCATACCTACTTTCTTAGCGCTCCTATACGCACTTGGGGTAAATTTAGAAACTATTTTTTAGAGTGAGTAACAAGCCTCATTGGACAGATACGCGATCAATAACCAAAAAAATTCTGATACGGTATGGTACAGTAATTATAGCCAAGACTTTTAATAATTAATAAAGTGTGTACAAGTTTGAAAGTCAGCGTAGAAAAAAAATGCACAGAATATAGTTTGTGCCACATTTCCGAGTAAACTAGTTGTGGATGTGATGGTTTGTGTAGTGAATTATTTATGACTCCGTAATTTTGTAACTTTTATTTCGGTTGAAGAGATCACGACGTCGTTCTGGCAAAATATTTACTTAAAAATACAACAAAAACTGTTCATCACGATTGGTATTTTTCACTTTTCTGTTAAATTTCTTGAAACTCCAATCAACGTCTTCAGCGTCAAGGATCACGTCCTCTGAACATGTACAAGATATATTTTGAAACCTTAAGAGGAGACTTCGACTGGCGCATGGATGGCGGTGCAGCGTGTCACGTGTATTCTTTTTTTTTACACGAAACCGCTTAACTATTCACATTATGTTTATCTACAAAATTAACACACACTTGAAACTATGCTTCTATGTTTTAAAAAATTCAGCATGCTTGTTAGAAACATGATTTTCGGGCCTTTCAAAATGGCTAAAAAAGTTTTTTTATACTGCTGTAACTCCGAAAATATTACCTGAATTCGTAAAGTGCAAAGCGAGAGGCATGCGTTGGTCTTTACTTCATACTATTCAAAAATAAATTGTTGTGGTCACCGCTTAGGTCCCATAGGAAAAAGACTACAAGGGAAACCTTGCACACTAGTTTGTCGCGCTGCGAATAGAGGTGATATGCTTCTCGTCAAGCGTAGGACACTGGCTCTTATCGTTACGCTGTTTTCACGCGTCAAAGGTGAAAATTCGACACCGGCGAAGACTCCTCTTAACTTCCGTAAAATATTTCCTAGAAAAGAAAAACAACAGTTGTGTCTAGAAGCAGCATAAGTTTGTTTCCATTCCAAACTTACGTAACCTTGTTGTCATTTTCTTCGAATTAAGCTAATTATTTCAGCGACATGATGCATTCAGTCTATAGGTGATTCGGGATAAAGTGAGCATTAAAAAAACCCTGATTAATTTATATTTTCTGCCAGTTTATATCTTTCCGCCGCATGTAAACATAAACATTACCACGTGGTTTAATTGACATAGTCTTGTACAATGTTTACATCTACACTACACTGGCCTGAAAATGTTATCAACAATATGTACTCATTAAATACCTGCGAGTTAATTAATTTTAATACTGGTTTCTGTGCATGGATTCTTAATTTATACGACCCGCACTATTGCCGTTACGAATCTCATAAATATGAACACATTAAAATCGAATTTGTAACGCAAAACAGCAAAAAAAAAAAAAAAAAAAAAAAAAAAAAAAAAAAAAAAAAAAAAAAAAAAAAAAAAAAAAAAAAAAAAAAAAAAAAAAAAAAAAAAAAAAAAAAAACCATATTGACACACGCAATTTAAGAACTCAAATTCCGTTCAGTTATACTGCTATGAACGACGACGCGCTCAACAAAAACAACGTATTTTCTTAGTGTGTGAAATAAAAAAAAAATTGCTGTTTCTAAATCAAGATACTCATGTTGGCGGTCGTAACACGTAACAGCTTACAGATTACCAATGAGAAAACAGTCATTTCTAATACTTTTGAATGTTTTTTATCAGAAACCCCCGCGTGATCCGATCTAAGGACACTGCCAGGCGAGGAGTTGTACTAGGGCGGTACATCTGTCAAATGATAACGCAGGTGTCCTAAGGCTAACACAGCAAGGACAGAAACCTCGCGTGGAGCAAAAGGGCAAAAGCTGGCTTGATCCAGATACTCAGTATGTGTAGGGAGGGAATGCGAAAGCACGGCCTATCGATCCTTTTGGCTTGATGACGAACACAACCACGCTTCCAAGCTAAGCGGCGAAAACCTCACCTCTGGCGAGAACCTAACTCTGATGCCGCCTGTCGGTGGAATATTTAACTACGTCAGCAGCGCTGGGCTCTACACGCAATTCGCTGACGACTGTTGAAGTTGAACGGCCCGGATGCATCTCATTCTGCTGGCGCTAATTAAGTAAAACTAGACATTCAGTAGGTATGTCAATAATATCATAAAGAAATATTTTAAAGTATACTTATTGAGAAGTCGATTCCATTTGATGTTCTTTCAGTAATGGCGTATTTAAATATAAAGTTCACGTAACTACATGCGATAATTCGTGCCAACTGTACAAGCAATAATGTAACTGTTGCCATTGTTGAATTATATGCAGCAACGGCTAGTGATTTTTTTCTAAGGTTAAATCTTTAGTGCTGACTTAATTCCGAACACGGTCGTAGAAGAACAGGTCTGGACACTCGCCTATCTAACAATGTATTTTGCTTGACCCTCTTGTTGTTTGGCTGTAGTTCGTCAAGTTACCGAGAATGTCGTACTTTTTGGCGCTGTTTTCCGGGCGGTCGGACTCAAATTCCGTCCACTTTTTTCCATTGTTAAATTTATAAAGTAAATAAAGATTGCTGGAGCCTTTTCTTAAATTTGTGAGCGAAGAAAGTATTTCATAAATTGATAAAAAAAATACGCTTTGATAAATTGTTTATCGTAGCGGAAAGGAAGTGGGCGGAGTTTAGTCCGACCGCCGTAAATCAGCGCCAATAAAACACAATATTCTCGGTAACTTGGGGAACTACAGCCAAACAACAAGGGGGTCAAGTTTCCAGGCGAGTATCCAGACCTGTTATTCTACGGCCGTGATTCCGAATAACCTAGGCGATTCGGGATAAAGTGAGCACTAAAAAAAAACTCTGCTAAGATTCTGTTTGCAGGTAATTCGTTTTATTTCCGCGCGTAACTACAAACGCGGCAAACGATGGGAAATGTCTAACTTCTTTGGACACGGCACTTGACGCTTGCCCGTGTCAGATAAACTATGCAGTCAGTAGGAACCAGTATAGTTTGATAAAACAAACGTATTTATTGTATAATATATAAGTATGTCGATTTCTGTTTACTTGGTTTCAGAATTGCTGTATTTAAACAGGAAACTACACGGAACTATATTGCGTGACTTCGCTGCCAACCAAACAATCAGCAAGTAACAACTAGGGACATTTTTAAAAGGTTAAATTTTTATTTGTCACTTTATCCCGAATGACTTATATATCACATGATTGTCCCTGCATTTAGTTGCTTCTTTATTATTCGTTCAGCGTCCTCCGGGAGGTGTCAAATAAGTCAAGCCCCAATTGCGAAAGTGTCACGAACTTAACGTTTGTTTGAAGTCTAGCTTGCGTCCAAATGAAAACGCGAAATGGTCAGGTTTGCAGTTTCGATTTAAAAAAAACATTCGAAAGTCTGAATTTAAAAAAAACAGTGTAGTAAATTGTCCCACTGTCGAAGACCTTAAAACATGTTTTGCATGGTAACATTTGGGCGAAGGAAGTGATTTTCAACAGTGTGTATGAAGATCTCAACAAAATTATTCAAGGCCAGAGATAACGTCACTTTGTATTGTCCTGTTTATCTTGTTGCGATACTAAAAAAGATATTAAAAGATACGCTGAGAATACATTCACAATATTTCCAGACTTATGTGTTTCAGGGAGCGAGTCATGGTTCACATTGGTCGGTAAAACGGTCGTAGAAGAACAGGTCTGGACACTCGCCCGGAAACTTGACCCCCTTGTTGTATGGCTGCAGTTCACCAAGTTACCGATAATGCTATACATTTTTGGCGCTGTAATCCGGGCGGTCGAGCTTAACTCCGCCCACTTCCCTCCCACTAAGATAAACAATTTATGAATACGAATTTATAATAAATTTATGAAATAATTCCTTCGCTCACCTTTTTAAATAATGGCTTCAGCAATCTTTATTTACTTTATAACGTCAACAATGGAAAGAAGTGGGCGGAGTTTGAGTCCGACCGCCCGGATTACAGCGCCAAAAGTACAACATTCACGGTAACTTGACGAACTACAGCCAAACAACAAGGGGGTCAAGCAAAATACATTGTTAGATAGGCGAGTGTCCAGACCTGTTCTTCTACGACCGTGGTCGGTAACAAGAATTGTGTTTCAGATATCATCCCTCCCTTTTTCTCTCTTTCTTCTCAGCACATCAAATAAGAAGTCCTGACCATTACAAGCCATATTCACGTAATTCGTTATTTGTTTACTTTTTTTGTGGCTGTTAGTATCCGTGTGTCATTTCAGCTTTTTTAAAGGTTGTGACTTAAAAAGAAATTTCATATCAACTTAAAATGTGTATTGTCACGGACCATGAAGCATAACTACAGGTGTGTACAGAAAATATAGAAACAATCAGGTACAGAAATAATTTCATCCTAAAATAAGGGACCGTAATCATGTGATATCACTGCGTCAACGAGCAGTTAATGAGCAACTTTTGTCTTCTTGAGTAAACATAGTTGTCAAACCTGTGCATAGATTCTACAGCAGTTGAAATTTTATTTCTGAGGCCGCAATAAATAAAGAATTTCTGTGTATTAGTAGTGAGTGATGGTTACCACCGTGAAGTTTTGTATTTTGTGTCATAACGTTTCTTCTGGCTAAATTAATGGAACTTTAATCTAACTACGGAATAGAATTCAGACTGATAGAGTTTTAGACACCGTAAATATATTTTTGGCGTTACTTTTGTTACAAATCGACAAAAAAAATCTTATTATTTTCTTAACTGCAATTCGATCTGTAACAAGAGTAAAGGAAAATAAAGATATACGGTGTCTTACACAATAGTAACACTAAGCATTGTACACATACTGAACATGTCCCATAACCTTAACATCAGCCGTACTTCCATCTAATTTAAGATAACACATAATTTCATCACCAAGTTCAAACTTTACCTTCTTCTTACTAAACATCACTGGAATTTGCATACAATTTATTACTGCAGTCGCCGAACCAACATTACTATTAATTGCAAACGACTTCCTACAACTATTGTCACGAACATCAATATCATTAATATAATATTAACAATACCAGAACTTGTAAGACTAGGCTTCTATAAAAACAAACTTGCAAAAGACCACTGACAAATTTCGAAAGAATACCTTTAAAACCAAAACGAAATAACAAAGAAAATGAGCACAACACTTTCTTCAAAAGAATCCACTTTCGTATTCAACGTTACAGTCTATCAGTACGTATTCTATTCTGTAGTTAGGTTAAAATTCCAAACATTTACCCAGAAGAATGGTTATGACATAAAATACAGAAATTGAAGGTGGTGATAATCACTCACTCTTAGGTCTAACCTTTACAACACGGTCTTCGGAAGTACTAACATTACCGTTGACAGCCTGTCTGCAGAGCCAGTGATCTTCAGCTCTGCTTCGTGGTCAGTGATAGGATGTTCTTAACTCACACAGACGTGTGGTGGTGTGGCAGTAACTTTAATCTCATAGTCGTATTCAAACGAGCGACGCCTGTACCCAAAGATACGCTAAAATAACCATGAATAAAATTTTAAAGAGTCTTATGCACCTGATTTATGAACGGTGTTGTAGTGTGTCGCGCCTATTCTTTTATAAGTGAAACAGCTAAACTTACAACATGTGTATCTACGAAAATAACACATGATTAGAGATTATGGTTTCATCGCGGGAAAACTGGACTATTAGCTGGGTTTCAACGCACGTTCAGCTTACCTAAAGATTTCTGGCTTTCGCTTGTACGCGAGCTGTTGCCCTATTTGACTAAGTCAATAAGAATCCCAATATAGTATTATTTGATGCCCAGAGCCCGGTATTTTTCGCGAAAAGATTTTTGCCCTACTCTGTTTCAGTGTCTTACGTGCACACCTGCAGCTCAACTTCATGATTATTTGCAGAGTGTTTTTGTGCAGAGTTGTTATTCATTTGACTGTGCCAATCAGTACATGGATAACTGTGACACAGCACGTCTGTGATTTGCGAGTTTCCACACGCTGGGTGTTACGGCGTCCAATCACTGGCCACATAGCAGAACTGCAGGTGCGCACGTAAGGCACTGAAACAAAGTGCTGCAAAAATCTTTTCGCGAAAACTGCCGGGCCCTACATGATGCCTGTTAGAGGTCTTCAGACAGCTACGTTGTGTCATATGTACATTACCCAATCATTAGAGATAATGGTTTATCGCGGGAAAACTTGACTGTTTGCTGAATTTCAACGCACATTCAGCTTATGAAAAGATTACTGGCTTTCAAATCTACGTGGAGCTGTTACCGTATTTGACTAAGCCAGTAAGAATCCCGTTATTGTAATATTTTATGCATCACCCAATCATATGTGTTGCAATTAACTACAGCGTTTTCAAGGGTATGTTGGCACAAAACATTTTCGCGATGTACCATAATTACTACACATGGTTAAAAGTAGGGTTCTATAATTTAAAAAATGCAAGAAACATGTTTTGGGGTCCCTCAGAATGTATAAAAACTACTTTTTTTAGACAGTTGTAACTGGAAAAATACCACACGGATTAATAAAACGCAACGTTGGAAGCATGCGTAGGACTTACCACAAACTTTCTACAAATAAAATTGTAGGGTTGCCGATATAAGTCTCATAGGAAAAAACAGTAGTATGAAAATACTGCACGTCAGTTTGGCGCGACGCGAATATAAGCGATGCTGTTATCGTCGAGTGAACCTTATCGCTTCACTGTCTCCGCGCATCAAATGCGGTAAATTAC
This sequence comes from Medauroidea extradentata, assembly GCA_003012365.1. Taxonomy (NCBI): domain Eukaryota; kingdom Metazoa; phylum Arthropoda; class Insecta; order Phasmatodea; family Phasmatidae; genus Medauroidea; species Medauroidea extradentata. Next base: position 15,013 of record PNEQ01118299.1, read on the forward strand.
ATCCGGTGTAAAGTCCTCGTGTGCACGTAAGGCACTGAAATAAGTCGGTGGAAAATTCTTTTGACCGAAAATCGGTACCTAAATGTGCCGTCCAGTGTTTATAGTTTTTATATTAAAATTAGAATTTTAAGAACATTTATACTGCGAACGCGTAGTATTAAGGTATCCGCTTGGATGGGCGTATTTACGTCTTTGAGTCCTGGAAGTGCTAAGAGCAGTGGCGGCTCGTGGGTTGTTGCCAGGTAGGGCTGCAGTTGCCAAGAGCTGTACAGGGTTGTGCGCTGGTTCACTCTACAGCCACTGACACGCTGATGTGCAGGTGCCCCTTACTACTGAGTGGTCACAACATATCTAGTAGACGGCAAATATTTCATGGTTGTTAGTCTAAGGCGCGTTCATCAAGAGTGTACAGTTCCGACTATCTGCAGTCCCACCTGGCAACAACCCACGAGCCGCCACTGATTAAGAACTACACGGGCGATACTGTATAAAGTAGCGCCTCGACCTAGCCTCTAGAAGCAAGTCAATAAACTGGAGTGCAGTTTCACATCTGTAAGACATTCAGTGCTGCCACTATCATTTATGACGTAATATTTAATATTAAGACGTGTTGCACCTACCTATACTTTTTTAAAAAATACTCTTAACAATATTATCATGCATTAAATGCACCGCAAGCCATTTTCGTGCGCGAGAATTTTTTTAAATGTATTTCCATTTATAAATTACGGCATTCATAAGTCCTCTTTTTATTATAAGGAAAACAACACAGTCACATAAGCTAAGCTTGTGGGTGATTGCTACTAGACACCTTTGTTTTTTTATTGATGCGGTAGTTTGTAGTTAGACCTATTGACAGAAACGTATTTTTATACAGCTACATAACTGCTTATAAACAAAAACAATTAGTATAAATCATTGATAATATTTTAACACTAAAAAAGAAACAAATATATAATCGTAAAAGAATACAATAAAATAAGAAAAAAGAATAATTAAACCAAAAAAAATATTTGAAATGTTAAAACACCCTACTTAAAAATTTTTGACACCTCATCATCTATTAATTTACTTAACCATCGATCTGTGGTTTTCTTTATTCTGGTTTAGCCTAAAAGTTTAGTTGGAGGACCTGAAAAGGATATACATGCATGTATCCTTCTTTGAATGATATTCCTAAGCAGACATCACTTACGTACGTGAAGTAGTTTTTGCAATAAACATGTATCGACCGCAGGAGAGTTGCCAAGGGGGGTATATGGGTTATAAATTCCCCCCCCCCCCTTTTTTTTCTTTCGTGACTAGTTTTAAGGAAATGATTAAAAAATTAAAACCGTTGTTACCATTACAATATTCAATGTTTCGTTACGAAAATTGCTAAAATGACAACTATTTGGCACCTCGAAATCCAAAGTTCCCCGAGAACCAGACCGGAATTAATACATTTTAAAATCGAATAAGTGAAAATTAACTGATTGACACTATTTTTCACTGGCCTAATCTGTTAAGACTGCACCATAGTAAATCCATATAAAAATCACTGATAATCAGTGAACATTCACTACTTCCAGTTTTACCTTTTGCCTTTTTATCCTGCTTTAAAGAAGTGGTCGGTGTTCATTATATTATTCTCAGGTTAATCCTCTACCCCACCTCCTCACACAAATTCTGGCTGCGCCTCTGATCGACCGAAGCTCTGCTCATCGCTCGGCGGCTTGGGTTTCCGAAAAGAATCCCAGTTGTGATTATGCCGAGGACATGAAACATTCGCGCCTTGCCGTGTCGACGTGAACGGCCGGAAGTTTGTTGTGAGAGAGCCGAGGTCGTGCCAACATTACGCGCCTGCTGTAGGTCATCTATCCGCAGTGTACTCGGCAAAGATTGTGAAAAGAAAATTTACCACTTATCCACAGTTGGACGATCTTATGCATGAGTAGACTAAGCGACAATCGCTAGTTCCGTGTGAAATATTTTTCTACTTTGAAACGGTCTTATAAAAAGTATTTTACTTCTATATCAATGTGGTTACAAATATTGGATTTATAGGACTAATATATTTTTGTAAGTATTATCTTTAAAAGAGGTGTTCAGGGGGAGTGCATGACTCGAGGTTTGGTTTTTTTTTACATACTCCATTGCGATGAAGAAGTATGTCAAAGAAAACTAAAGAGAATATGATAACATAAATAAGCAGGGTATGCTTTAGTCAACGTGATACATAAAAACATAAATTTCCATACATGGAATAGGTTTTTATTTGACACGATTCCATTTATGGAATTTTATGATGTTTTGCGTCCAGTTGATTAGTGTGCCCTGCTTTTTTTTTTTTTTTTTTGCAATTCTCTATTGTTTTCCCTGACAGACGTCGCCATTAAAATGGTGTATGTCAAAAAACTACATTAAGTTTTATTTTTGTTATACTTTTTCAAATCCGAAAAACTTTACATGTTTTACTGATAATAAAAATTGGCACATAGTCTAGTTAGTGATACATAACACCGTCTAATTACACTGTAAAATAGGAAGTAGTGAGTGTTCACTGATATTTATATGGATTTACTATGGTTCAGTTTTAACAGATTAGGCTAGTGAAAAATAGTGTCAATCAGTTAATTTTCACTTATTCGATTTTGAAATGTATTCATTCTTATTGTAAATAAGTTAATGTAATTAACTACCTGTGTTTATATATACATACACACACACGAGCGCGCGCACGCGAAAACTGTATTATATAGTGTTAGGTGTTAAGATATCGTACCACTCGTGTTGGTTTTGGTTTCTGTTAGTTGATTGTTGGTTTAAGATTTTAGTAAGTTTTACCTTTAAATTGTGATTGTAGAAAACTCGAAGCTGAGCTAGTAACCTAACGTTGCACTACTTACATTTTGAATGGTGTAAAATTTAATAAATACCCTGATTATCTCTTACCGCTTACTGAAAAAATAATACTTTTGTAGCAACTGAGGGGTCAACATTTCGCTTTTAGAGTTTAACTAATGTTTCTAAAAGAGGCATTGTCAGTAATTATTACGGTGCAAGGAAGAAGTACTGCGTAAGAGGTGATACGTTACATTAAGCTGAGAAAAATTAATTAAGTGAATCCTAGATGTTATGAGGCTGGAATACTTACTTGCATACGGGCCCGTAAATCATGCAGACGACCCTGATTACGGGATAGATTCGTGAAATATAGCACGTGTTTCCCAGCACAGCGCAAATAATGTGAGGCTTGTGGCAGGTTGGTGAGGCCAGCACAGGGCTGGGAGAGACGCAGTCTGCGAGCGCCGTGACGCCTCGCTAGAGTCGGCTAATATTAGCGTCCACAGCTGGCCCGCGACCCCGGCATACCTCACTGGCCTCACGTTCCTACTTCCTCGAGTATCCCTCGCCCGCACATCTCCTCTCCGCTCTGACGATTCACAACCGCGCTCTGTATACACGTCCGTAGGCATCAACACACATTCTGGTACCACAAAGAAAACTTTTTGTTTTAACACCGTGACGGGCCGGGCCACCCATTTCCCGCGAATAGACTTGGGCGCATGATCACAGAATATGTAGGTATACAGAAGTGAAATTACGGGTAGGACGGCAGACTCAATGACACGTGCCAGCAACACGGCGGTAAGGTAAATTCTACTACAGGTTAGAAAGATAATATGTTTTCTTATGGGTAGAGCCACGATTTTATGGTGAAAAGATTTTTGCAACATTTGGTTTCAATGCGTCACGTGCACGTCTACAGGTCTGCCACATCGCCCGTAATTGGATAATTTTACTCTCATTTGCCTTGGCAAATTAAAGACGTAAGGAGTCACAATAATCTTAGTCTGATTGGTGCAGTCAAATGAGGGACGTGTCTGAACAAAGACACGCTGCCAATAACCTTGAAACAGAACTGCCGATGTGCACGAGAGACACTGAAATAAAGTGGAGCAAAAATATTTTCGCGACAAAATCGTGGCTCTACTTATGGGAGATTTTGGCACAGGCAAAAATTTCTGCCGCTAGTATCGCTGCTGTCGCTAAGGGCAAAATAAAACACGAAACTGTAGTAAAATTAAATTTAAATAGGCTTGGAAATGACAGAAGTCATTTATTTAAATTTTTAAGTGAAAACATACCAAATTCACATTTTTTGTTGGACAGTGTTATGGGTCAATATACTATGCGCCAATTTTTAGTTATCAGTTAAACATGCTGTAAGTTTTTTGGATTTTAAACGTTCTTCGAAAAATCATATTAGTCCTGTAAATCCAATATCCATAACCACAGGGTATAGGAGTATTATAGTTATCTTAATGCCATTTCAAAAGAGAAAAATATTGTAGGTATACCTGACTAGACTAGCAATTGGCGCATAGTCTATTGATGAATTAAAACCACTCAATTATCAGTTAATGTAACTTGAAATTCTAGAAAGCTCTGTGATTTGTCAGTTTGCACCTCTTACTGATACCAGCGCTCAAGCGACAGAAATTTTTCCCGTGCCAAACTTTTATCATTGATGTTTGTAAACTTTAGTGGAATTAACCTTAACGGCGGGAATGCCTACCGCCATCACAATAAGTCAGCTGCCCTGCACTGTAAACTTGAATCAGTGAGAAGTGAACCACATCGGTGAAATTTCAATCATACCTGCCAAAAATGATCAAAACTGAGGTTTGTGAGTCCGTGCTAATTGTCTCAGTGACTAAATGCAATTGATTTAAAAAGTGATTTCCAACACTTTTCAGTGAATTTCACCTGCGTGTTAACTGATTTTGAATGAGTTCTACAGGTTCGTCAGTCAGAAACAGACTGTTAATTAGAAATTCAGTGTTGTGATTAACATTTCGCTGAGTGTAACCACTGGTTCCCATTTAGTGCGTGCTAGTCGGCAGCCAGGCCAATGGGAAACCTGCTGTAATAGCATATGTATAGGGACCCCTGTTTTTTGCGAAAATAATTTTGCCCCACTTTGTTTCAGTGACTTACGTGCTCATCTGCAGTTCTACTTCATGGTTATTGGCAGCGTGTATTTGTGAAGTGATGTCTCTCAAATGACTTTGCCAATCACAATAACGTTACTGCAACTTCACAAGTCTGTGATTTGCCAGTCAAACCCCAAGATACGCCAGAGCTAAGACGTCCAATCACTGATTATGAAGCAGAACTGCTGATGTGCACGTAAGTCACTAAAAAAAAAAAAAAGTGGGGCAAAATTCTTTTCGCGAAAATTAGGGGTCCCTAGGTATTACTATTTACTAGCGAAAGGAATATTTCGCGAGTTCAGTGACGTGTATGTTATCCTCTGTCCTATGCAAACTCCAGCTCGACATATCCGTCCGTTGACTGCTGTTCCAATGAGTAGCAGCTAATGGTAGTGAAATATACAATTTCCTACTGTTTATAGTCTGTGGCGTGATTAAGGACCTGGGAATATCGACTTGTTTAAATGACTAGAAGTTACATTTCGAGCTCGTGTACGTGTGAGTTATTTTCGTGAATGGATTGCTGTTTGTGGAACTCGTCGTTAAGGATGTTCAAGTGCGATAAAATCGTAATTTTATATTATTATGAAATATTGTTAGTTTTGTAGACGATACTTGTGAGTGCAGTTTCCTCTTACTAAACAATTTTTGCTCTCTCAAGTTTTTTTCGTAACGGGTTTTCAAAGTCAACATTTGCTTGTTACGCTGCCGTGCAAATAGTGAAAACCAACTGACCTATTTAAACAAAATAATTCACTGTGAATTTACATCCCATGAACTATGCAATTAAACATTAAAATAACTCACAACGTAACATTTTGAATTTAAAAAATTGCAAAAGTGTTGCAAATTCAGCAATTTTTTTAAAGTACAAAAACAGTTCGCGGGATTTTTTAAAAACGTTTTATTACGTAGCCCATAGTATGTCATTTCACTGTGAATTATTTCACGTATTACGTAAACCAATTGGTTTTCACTATTTGCATAGCAGCAGTACATGCAAATTTTGACTTTGACGCACCGTTATGAGAAAACTACGACAGCTAAAGTTATTCAGTAACAGGAAACTGCACTCACAAGTATCGTCTACAAACTATCACTATTCCATATAAATATAAAATTGCGACTTTATCGCACTTGAATACCCTTAAGGATTGTGAACCAATAGCAGTCTTGGCGTTTACCCGCTAACCACAAACGTGTGATGTCGCATGTAACGTTTTTCTGTTTGGCACAGTAAAATGAAATACGACTTTACACACATTCACACAACTGATGATTACGAAGGAGAGCTGCAGAAGCGCACATAAGGCATTGAAACTAAGTGGGGCAAAAATATTTCCGCGGAAACTTCAGCTCTTTAGAGGAGGGGCCGACCCAGGGGCGTCATTTCAGGTTTTTCTGGGGGGAGTGGGGCAAGGTTTTTTTTTCGGCGACAGTGACCTTGTTGCATCTTTTTTATTAATTAAGCATGTATAAATTAGAAACTTTAATAATAAAATTTCAGTTTTATGTGCTTAAGGTAGCATTATTTAAACACCAAAATACAAAAAATATTTTTATACACTTGAAATTCTAAATCCAGGGGGAGGGCATTTGCCCCCCTCCCTGCCCCACTAAATGACGCCCCTGGGCCGACCTCCGTAGCGTAGTCGGTTAGGCGCAGGTCTACGGTGCGAGAGGCTCTGGGTTTGAATCCCGGCTCGGACATAGATGTTGTGTTGTCACTCCAACTCAGTTCACCCTCGTCGGCTCGTAAGACCTCGTTGTTAAGGCCCTTGATCTTTCATTTATTTCAAACAATTGCAAATAACTCTAACATATTTTAACCAAATGCTTTGAAAAAAATTGAGACTGTGTACAGTCATACGATACACAATTTTGCCAGAGCGTTTTTTTTCAATAATGTACCGTTTGCTAGCAAAAATTGTTTTGTTTAATTTCGGCTTATTTTGACAAGAAAATATGTGCTATTTCAGGGGCAAAAATCTAAAAATCAGCTTGGTATATAGCAACAGAAAAATTCAGATACAAACGATGATATGTAAGTGTTAAAACCACCAGAATGAATTTTCGATACATGTATTAATTTGTGCTTAAAATAATATTTTCAAAATCACTGCTAAACTAAAGAGCACTAGAAATGGGAGAACTGTGTGTATTAACGTGCAAAAAAAAAAAAAAAAAAAAAGAATGACACATCATTTTAATCTTGCAACAAAATATATATAACTTTTTTTTTGCTGAAATAATAATGTGGGTTACAAAAAAATTGTGGAAATACTGGAGGGATAGGTAAAGTAAACATCGTGAATTAGTTAACTGTTAACTATTACCAGAGTGTCTGCGTAGTGTTCAGTTGTTAAATCTATGGGTGATCTGTATAATCCGAGGAGTTTTACTGCATATTTGCCTAATTTTCGCATGAAATTTTCATGCTGTGCCTCCCATTTTGCATCTTGGGCAGTAACTTATTTACATTAAAGAATTTCACCTCAATTTTTTTTTCGCAGTATACTTGTATGCGGTATCAGGTAGTTGCTCACTGGCTGCCTGTTGACTCTAGTACAGTTTTATTCTTCTTTGCGATTGGCTGAAAGCCGCCGAGGAGTGGTCATGGCTAATATCGTGGACTTGACTCGAACATACAGCCAAGTTGTTGAAATTATATTTGTGCCCCAAGAAATTCGACGAATTTTCAACTCTCTTTTGATGTTGTGTACGTTCAAACAATCTTTCAAGTTTTTTTATTGCTTTTTGTGTAAACAAACTGTGTGTAGTTAGCATTGGCCAGACTCCATGTAAACAGATAGTGACGTCAATTATTGGGATGTTGTGTATACTAAGCGTAGTTGCAAGTCTTTTAACAGTATACCGCCCCATAGTTCTTTTTATTATAGGTAGTTCGGTTTTCTTTTTTTATCGTGCAGTAGGTATATAGTGCGGGGGAAAAAAAAGAAAAAGAAAACGGGGATGAACTTTCGGTTAGGACACGGGAAAGAAGATTGGTGCAACACTGTACGTACACACGTTTTATCATGATTTTCCTGTTATGAATGGATAGTGAAATTTAAGACATGTTACATTCGTTTAACGAATAATAATAAAAAAAAAAAAAACCTCAATTTGTAGGTGTAACGTAGCATTTAATCATTTAAAATATATAATTGTAGATGAAAAATGTAATTGGAAAAGAAAAGGAGGCGAGGTGAATTGAGACAGAATCTGCTCTCTGAGTGCGGAGCTTTGAAGGATGCTCGACACTGGCCGGAGACACCCCTTCGTGATCACTGGACTGGGAGGGCGGTTTCCCGTCAAGACAAGTGAAGAGCCGCGAAAAAAAAGTTGGGTCGAGGCATTTGGCCGCGGATGTATAGGGAGAACGAAGATCTCCAATTTGCAGCTATTCGTCTAGGGTCTTAGGGGCGCGGTAAGCACCCCAGATATTGGACGTTCATTTTCTTGAAAGAGTTAAGATCGCTATTCTCTTGCACGCCCTACGAGAGCAGTTCTCGGCTAATTAACTAAGCCAGGAAACAAACATTCAGCATTTGTTATTGTTATGATCTTTGAAAGAACTATGCAGTGGGAGTGCATGACTGGATTTACTTGCTTGGACATACTCCATTGCGAAATAAATGACTGTCAAGAGAAAACTAAAGATAAGACAAGAAAACATCAATAAGCAGAGTATGCTTTAGTCGTCAGGATACATACACAACATGAAATTCCAAAACTGGAATCGGGTCAGATAAAACAAGGAACAAACAGACTACAAAATAAATAACAAAAATATAAAACAAGAACCTAAATTGACATGCGACACAACGATGAGACGAAACAAAAACGCAGTAGAGCGAGAGAGAACTGGTTTCTTTCTCATCGTTGTGTCGCATGTTTTTTTTTTCATAGGTAAAAATATCATGAATCAGTTTAGCTGTTTATCGTAGAAAAGAATAGGTGCGTCACACTACAACACCGTTCATGAGTCAGGTGCATAAGCCTCTTAAGAGTGAGTGATAGTCACCATCTTGAATTGTGTGTCATAACTTTTCTTCTGGGTAAATTTTTAGAACTTTAACCTACGTACGGAGTATAATACATATTGATAGAATTTTAGACACCTTAAATTTCTTTTTGTCGTTATTGTTGTTACTGATCGAATTTCAGCTAAGAAAGTAATAAGAATTTTTCTAACTGTAACAACAGTAACGACAAAAATATACTTATGGAGTCTAAAATTGTATCAATAAGTATTCTGTTCCTTGCAGGTTAAATTTCCAAAAATTTACACAAAAGAAAAGTTATGACTAGAGATGATGGAATATCGCGAAAATGTTTTGTACCAACATAGACTACCCTTGAAATCGCTGTAGTTTCTTGCAACATGTATGATTTCGTGGTACACGTGTGACACAGCGTAGCTGTCTGCAGATTAACAACACGCATCACGTATTACAATTGCAGGATTCTTATTGGCTCAGTCAAATAGGGTAACAGTTCCAAGTCAGTAATCTTCTGGTAAGCTGAACGTGCGTTGAAACATTCAAGTTTTCCCGCGATAAACCATCATCTCTAGTTGTGACACAAAATACAAAAATTCAAGATAGAGACTAACTCTCACTCTTAACGCAGACATTTTACTTGAATCGGTCATTTGAGAAACTCGTATGTCACATTTTTCACAATGTGGGTTTATGCACATTTACTCTTAAAATTGTGAATTTAAACCGTTCAGGATAGAAGTAAAACGTGCACCAATTCTTTTTAAATAAAGATACGTTACTTAGAAGGTTTATCTATGTATACATTTTCAGTAATAAATTATTGAACAGCTATTTCTTGAAAGTGACATGTGGGGTTTCTCAAATGACCGAGGCACTTATTTTTTCAACAACTACTTTTTTGGCCTGTTGTCTAAAACAAAGCCAGTTCCCAGCTCGCTGCATGTGTCCCAAAAGTCTTTTAGGATAGTTTTATGCACACCTGGGAAGCGAGTGTTGGAAACACAGTGACCGGTTGGCGGACGACGAAGGTCGTTGCCGCACCTTGCAGGAAGAAAGAGCTCCTCGCCGGCAGCACGTAAATAAAAAAGACAACACAACAGCGAGGAATAACGACCATGACCCTCCTTTACGGACAAAGCGCTGCGGCCGCCGCCAAACCACAGACTAAATAGGTATTAGTAACAGAAGCGACAAGGAAACCTTTTTTCCTTGTTGATATCGTACCAGCTGTCGGAGCGTACAGGGATAATAACAATACCACGTGGCTTAAGGGGCCCGCCTCGTGGCACATGTGTTTGTGTGTGTGAGGTATGGTGCTAAGGGCGACGTCGTAAGGGCCATACAACGGTGCGTCGCCTCTACGCTTAAGGCGTGCAGTCTTCGCGAAAAATCCAATTTCCTATGGGACTTTAAGTGGTGACCCTATTGTTTTATTTACGGAATCACTTTACTAAAGTCCAATGCACTACCCTTAAGTGGTTTCACATGTATTCGGCTAGTATATTTTCCGCTATAGCAGCCTGAAACCCCCGCTTTAACCCATTTTGACGGGCCCTAAATGGGGATTCCTAGTACGTGTGTTGTCTTGAAAGTACATAATGGCAGTCGTCTGAAGTGTTTTTTTCTTTTCGTAGAGAAACGGCGTGAACACACGTGTATTAGTTTCGGTGTAAAACTGTTTCTTCAAACACGCTGCGGTGTGATCACTGTTTACTGACAACGTTCGGTACATAAAGAAGAAAAATATGTTTTTGATGTTGGTTGCTATAATACATAAAGTACAACTGTAGAATTCCCGAAAACTATTTCACAAACAAGACACACATGTGACTCCTAAATGAATTATCTGGTATTACTTAGGTTTTTATAACTTCGGCAGCCTTTGTTTAGCAGGAAACAAGAATTTAATTTCTATCCAAATCATATTGGCAACCCTACTTGCGTACTTCACATGCGCCGTGGCTGTAAGTGTGCACTCCGCATGCGCGTGAACATACACTACGATGAAAAATTGGCCGGGCTCTATCTCTGAAATTAGGTACGGAATTCTGTCTGGGACCAGCATATTTGCGGTACACACTAGCGCAGTGTTATTTGCACTGAATTTGTTATGGAATTCTATAGTGAACTAGCAGTCCCCCGCGGCTTTGCTCGCGAGTATTATTCGTTGTTTACTTTAATTGAAAAACCTCTTTGTACACAAGATTGGTACTTCAGTCATCAATTGTTAGAATGTCCAAGCGGCTAGTTGAACTAATTATGCAGCAGGATAAGTAGCTATAGCTGTCCACGTGAAAAGCAGTCTTAAGTTTGTCCCTGCCACTAACAGCGACTTCGCCTGGGCCTTATGTATAGCCCTGCCTATTTGACGTTGTGGGGT
>PNEQ01118300.1:0-26379 GCA_003012365.1 Medauroidea extradentata
CCCCCCCCCCCCGTTTTTCACAGTTTCTGAAAAAATCTGTACGTACGACCGAGGTGTACGTATGAACCGGGTGCCGTATGAGCGAGGTTTGACTGTACTTTGCATCTGTTAGAATATGCTGCAGTGCAGCGTGCTCTATTAATTAATTCTATTAGCGATAGAATGCAGTGGTGTCCAGTGTGATTACATACTGTCACGTCCCATGATAAAACCTTGAATTTTTAAAAAATAAAAAACATAATTATAGTTATGTAGATTGTTTTACAACGAATTTACTACCATAAATGTAAATAATTTGTTTCTGTAATGCTAAAAAATGCTTGAGTGCAATGTAAGTATGGGTCCTCTTTGTTTTTCTTTAACAAACTCATGGCTATTTTGACTGCTGCTTCCCCTGTTCCATTACATGGAAACTGGGGCTGCTCCTGGTTACATGAAACTCATATTTTTTAGAGAAGTTCAGAAATTTACCATTTTCTGACACACTAAATTGAGTTCCGCTGTCTGATTGAAATATTTTGAAAAACAGTCTGTTATTACAATAAACAGTTTACCTTTATATTTGATCAAATCCAAGGCAGTTGATTCCCATGGTCTGTTCGGCATAGTACAAGGAGATAAGGTTCATGCATATTAGGTCTGTTTTCTGAACAAATTTTGCACTGGTTAACCATCTTGGCGATATCTGAAGACAATCCAGGCCACCAAAGTCATTGTGCTCGCAGTCTACGTTTGGTGATTCCCATGTGTCCTGAATGTATTCGGTGAAGCATGTCTTCACAAAGAGATCTTGGGATTAAAATTCTCATTCCTCTGAGAACTATCCCTTCTGAAACAGAAAATTCATCCTTAACAAGAAAGTATGCTAATAATTTAGATGGTAATTTTACCTTTTCAGGCCACCCTTGTCTAATGTAGGTAGAGTTATCTCTACTTTCTGGGTCATTTTGTTGATGTTCGTATATTTCCTTGATTTTATCATCTGATACATTTCTAGTGTGAACAATGTAATGCATGTATGCATCTAACTCTTCATCTAAATAGTAATTTTCAGTTTCATTCAAGGAACTAGACAAACAATTTGCAACAGAGAGATGTGCCCCCGGTGTATAGATTGTTTTGTATGAATAACGCATCATTCTTAAGAGGGCGTTGTACATAATTCAATGCTAAAAGCATCAATCTATAACTGTAGGTTTCTTGAAGCCATTTTGCAAAAATTAAACAATAGCAATCCTAGACAAAATAGTTTTAGCCAACGTTTTAACCAAAATTGTTTCCAGTGTTACGAACTTCTGAGGCACAATCTCTGATGTCGGAACCTCATGCATTTAACTGCGGCGCAAGAGATCACGCGTATCAAATTAGTATTTCTGGATGAACATTTAGTCATAAAGTTTGGTAAATACCATTATCTAGGATTGTCATCGAGTATACTATTTTATCCATATTGGCTTCGAAAAAAAGCGTAGAAATCAATTGATGTTTTCAGCATTTATTTATGTACCACGCACTCTTAAGCGAAGACGTAGGCATGGTGGTAGATCATCTAACTCTTTGGTTGTGAATATTTTCAACAATGGCTTGCGGTCAGTTTCGATAATATTATTTCTTCCCAAGAACACATTCTTTCAACTTGTCACAGCTCCACATAATAGCAAGTCCCTCTCGTTCGATGTTTGAATAGTGTTCTTCTGTCTCTGTTAGTGTACGTGATATGTATGAGACACGTTGCCATATTTCATTTGTTTTTTGTAATAGAATCTGCACCCATTCCATTGGAAGATGCATCAGCTGATATCATGGAGGGCAGCCTATGATCATAAAATGCTACTACTGGAACATTACATAAAATTTATGTGATCTGATCAAAAGACTTCTGATGGTGTGTCCCCCAACACCATTAGTTTTTAAACTTCAAAAAATTGTCTATGGTTTTCAAAATTGCACTTTTGTTAGGAATGTATTTTCCCAGAAAATTTACTAACCCAAGGAAATGCTGTTTATATATATATATATCTCTGTAGGAGGTTCTAGTTCCATAACTGCTTTAACTTTTGTTTCATCCACTCTTATTCCATCTTGAGAAATCTTATGAACCAGAAATTTGACAGATTTCTGTGAAAAAATTGTTTTCTCTTTATTAAGAGTGATACCAGCATTTTGAAATTTTTTAAGAACTTCCTCCTATATTTTGTCATGCTCATCCTGGTTGCTTCCCAAAACTAGTGTATAATCTAAATAATTAATTGCATTTTTTTCTCCTCTGAGTATTTCAGAAATTTGATACTGGAACTCATCAGGTGCAGATGTTATACCAAATGGAAGAACTTTGAATCGGAATCGTCCAAAAAGTGTCAGGAATGTTGTCAAATCTTGAGATACTTCATCCAATGGAACCTGCCAAAATCCATGATTTGCATCCAATTTGGAAAACACTTTGTCCATAGATAGTTGAGTTAAACTATAATCAATTGATGGTAATGGGTGTACTGGTCACCTCACAGACTCATAAAGTTTGGAAAGATCTACACAGATTCGAATATCCCCATTCTTTTTAGGTGCAATCACCATAGGCGAGCACCACTCTGTTGGATGGTTAACAGGTTCAATGACACCCAATCCATCAACAATTTTCTCAAGCATTTCTTTTATTTTTTTCTAAATATGGAAGTGGGATTTTACGAGGTGTAAATATTGCATATGGTTTTGCACCGTCTTTCAATTCGGTCTCTCTTTTTTTTTCCTTTTTTTTTCCTTTTTTTTTATATTTTTTTTTAATTTTTTTTTTCTCCTCCATTAAACCCAGGCCAGAAAATAGAGGAGGGTATTTCTGGAAATAAGTTTCCTTCACTTCTTGATCTGAATCACTCCTAATGTGTGGGAATAGGTTAAGTTTCTCAATAGCGGGTTTACCAAGAAGTGGTATATTGCACAAATCAGATACGTAAAATGCTTCAACACAGTCTATCTTTTTATAACTGATTCTAGTCTGAACTATACCCTTAACTGAAAGAGGTTTTCCATCAGCACAAACCAAATTCTTGCTTGTTCTCTAGAGTGGGAGTTTCCTATCTAGTTTAATGTCATCTGGTAATGTAGATACGTCAGCTCCTGTGTCAATTTTGAATAAAATTTTAGATGCCCCAATTTGAACAGAAATTGTCCGTGGATCATGTAATGTAGAGACTAGATAGTAGATTTTTCCAACAAAAAATGAGTTGCCCTGATCAGATAATAATTATTCCTGTCCAACTTGGTTGACCTCTTGTTTTGCACGGCTCTCGAAAAATGACCCGTTTTTGAACAGTGATAGCATTTCACATTTTTTGCTGGACATTCATTTAGACTGTGTGAACACTTGTAACCACACCACTTAAACAGTGTACTTTTTCAGATTTTTTGTTGGAAACACTAAAATTTGTTTCATAAGGAATGTGTTTGGTCTTTACAAAACCATCCTTTGCATGAACCTTGTCAATAGAAGCTGTATCGAGTTCGGTTTTTTGTCGGTTCAATTCCTCCGAGTAGAAAAGAGTGGTAATAGCTGATTGTAATGTTAAATTTGGGTATAACTGCAGGCGATCACCAAGTGTTTGATCTCTCATACCGATGATAACAATCGTGAGTATTATCTCTTCCTCCAAGTCACCCCATTTGCATGTCCTAGAGAGATAATATAAATCAGTGATAAAGTTTTCTGCAGTTTCCATTGGATTCTGTCTTTTCCTTAAAAATCTGGCCCGTTCATAAATTATATTTTTGCGAGGAGTTAAATAGTCGTCAAAATAGTTAAGGACAACATCATAATTTTCTTTGTCCTTATCGTGAAATAAGAATGATTCTAAAATTTCCTTTGCTTTTTCTCCCATGCAATATATAAGAACATTTATTTGTGTCTTACCTGGATTATTCTTCAAATTACTAAATGCACTATATTTCTCAAACCTTTTTTTTCCAAGTTGACCATTCATTAGGCTTGAAAGAGAACTGTTCAGGAGTCTTAACATTTATAGTTGAATGATTCTTCAGTTCTGTTCCCCGATTCATTCATTTCGATAGTGAATTTCGACTGCACCATGTTTTATAAGCAATAAAACTGAAGTGTTATCAGTTCCAATTTCTTTTTAACTGTCTTGTAACATTTACAACCACCATTCAACGAAAACACTTTCTTGTTTCTCCTCCTTGTCCATAGAGTCTAAACTTACGTACGATTCAGAACTTCCCAAACACATTGCTATAGAAAGGAAGGAACCCAGGACCTGCACCTTGCTGTATCTGACAGTACTGTATGACAGGTTTGGGTTTCTATGAAAAGGGGATTGGGTTGTCCTTGTGATTCACGCTTAATCTTTTTTTTTATCTCATTTATGTATTTACTGCTTTATTAGTATTGCACAATATCTCTAAAAGTGGATGGCTTACTGCAGTTTCCTGGTTTCTAAACTGTCAAATTACAAAAGTGCTTGGGAACAGATACAGAGTAACTTTCAAGGTACCTATACCACTTTGCTACCGTATAATGTCTTTAAAAAATAATGAAAATATAAATTTACGTCGCTCTGGCCTTACCACTAAATGATACATTATGTCATGTTCCTCTATAGCCATGAGTAATAAAAGAGTTGCCTGTGGTACTAAAGGGCAATGCCCATCTCAAAGCCACAGCAGAAGCAAGCATAAGGTTTTTACATGTTCAATTATTTTCTATGTTGCTGAGTACCTGTTGGAAGCTACGTATACGCCACCACTGACTTTTTTTTTATCATCTTGGTGCCGCACTCTTGCTAAAGAATCTTTAGGCAGTTTTTTTTTCAATACTCTGAAAACTGAGTAAAAAATAATTTTCACTCACTGAAAGCACTAAAAAACGGTTACAGATTAACCTTTTTTTCCTGCAATTTTATTCATTTAGCAATATGTATCCTTCCTTAATCAATAAAGTGGTTTTTGTCCGGAAGTGATATCGCAGAACGTGACTGACCCTCACAGAATCTAATTTAAAAAGGGAAACCCTTCCTTGCTGCTGCCAGAGCTCTGAAGTAGGTAGGATTGTAATACAAGGTTCTTCTCTACGATGGTAGACATCAACACAAGCACAACAGTTTATTTTTACTATCCAACACACTTGGTGATAGCAGACTGCACTTGAATATAACTAAGTTATTTATGGAGCGGTTCAAAAGAATAGTCTACGTGAAGAAATTTAAATTTAGTTAATTTTTATACACTAATTAAAAGTTACAAACCAACTTCACTATTGCCACATTTTTCGACAATCAAGTTTTTAAGACCAGACATGGCATCGTTAAGTTCAAAATGAAGTTTGCAAGTGATTACTTGCATTTACAAAATTACGAAGGCAGGGGCAAATAACCACCCCAACCTCATTAGTTTTTACTGTTTTTGAGATAATTATTATTTGAAACTTAAACAAGAGCAGGTATCAAAAATCTGTCTGGCAGATTTGTTTAAAATAGTTTCTGCCATTATAGGTAATTTTTTCAACGCAAGAAATAATATGGTTTCGACTAAAAAGGCAACCAGTATTTCGTTAATTGCATAATTAGCTAAAACCACAGTTTTACTGCCTTGAAAAAATCAGCCAACATAGAGAAGATGATTTTAAACAAAACTGTTAGACAGATTTTTGATCTTCTCTCATTTAGGCGTAAAAAATTAATATCACTTAAAAAGTTGAAACTTAGAGTCTTCAACTCGCGCATGTGGTGTTGTACAGTGTCACGCATATTATTTTGTAACAAAACAGCTTAACTTATTCGTATCATGTTTATCTACGAAAAGTACACTCTCTTCAAACTATGCTTCTATGTTTTCAAAAATTAAGCACGGTTGTTACAAACATGATTTTCGGGTCTCTTAAAATGGCTAAAAATGGGGGTTTTTTAGACTGCTATAACTCTGAAAATTGTTGTTACCTGAATTTGTAAAGCGCAAAGCGAGAGGCATGCGTCTGTCTTTACTTCATACTATTCAAAAATAAAATGCTGTGATCACCACTTAAAGTCCTGTAGGAAAAAGACTACAACTATAACCTTGCACGCCAGTTTGTCGAACTGTGAATAGAGGCGATATGCTTCATGCCAAGCGTGGGACACTGGCTCTTATCGCTACACTGTTCCCACGCGTCAAAGGTTGAAATTCGACACCGGCGAAGACTCCTCTAAACTGCCTCTACATCAGTGGAAAATAATGTTAAAAGTCTGAAAAGATTTTAAAAGAAGGTTGAGACGTTAAATGGCTCCGCTCACGACAGATATTTACTCGTGAGTTCTCGCCACGACCTACCTTAGCGAAGGCTTGGCTTGAAAACTGTTGGGACCAGGGAGTGCTGTAACCTTTCCCACAGGCCAGCAGTCATGCCACATCTTGCTTCATCCAATCAGGACATCGTGTGACCTGCGACAGCCATTCTCACAAAACAAAACTAAAAAAGTATACATACGTTATTTCCCGACAGTGGAAACAAAAATTAAAACCTCAAATTTAGTCCAGTATTTCTAAAGCCTTCTAAAACAATCTTTAAGTTTCAAGGATCACCATCTCTAACAAAAAAATGTACCAAACCCTAAAAAAGTCAAGCTGTTACCCAAACCAATAATCACAATTTGAACACCTATGTACAAGAATTGTGAAAAGAAATGTAAACTTTAACATTGAAAATAAATAAAAATGACTTATTAATTGCAATGTTACACGATGTAAAAATCTGTTTTATTAAATGTATACTATAAACATAGGGTTTGGGTCAGGATAATGTGATGTGTTGGCACTTATTTGTGAAATATGAACGAACTACAGTTGTTTCTGTAAAATAATAAGCTTTCATGCATTCATAATGGCTGTTACCCGAGCGTTCAGATCTGCAAACTTGAAGTAAATTTTAAAGGAAATACAGCAAGTACTCACCCAATGAATAAGGAAGTGTGACAATACAAATTTTGAACAAATGCTGTATACTAGTAGTTGGAGGATTTTGCCTTCTTGCAACTATTTTGAATAGTCGAGGTTTTGAAATGTGTTATTTCTAAAGATTTACTATTACTCACTCTTCACGTGCCTCAACTTAACATGACTATTTCGAAGGCATGCTTGATGCTAGTACATATAAAAGAAAATTTACCTAGTTCTGTAGTAGATAAGGAAAATTGAGTAAAAAAAACACCTGCTTTAGTCATCTTCAATGGAAGGAAGGAAAGAAAGAAAGAAAGTAAGTGAAACCGTGTTTGGGCATGTGTTTCGATTCGACCCGTTTTCAAAGTATCTAGTCATTTTTGATCATATGTTTTCTGTGAAATCTCTGATACACTTTACATGTATTAACTGAGCGGAATCCTTCATATAGCTGCAGGATAAAGCTATGGCTTTTGTTCTGGAAATTTTGACTGCAAAAACTTGAGGGTGCATAAGTGACAATAAGACCTGGTTTTATCAACTTCTGTTACGCATTTAACATTTGTTAAAAGAGGATTAATATATGATTTAACATGTTAAATCTTCTGTTAATCCTCTTAAAGAAATCTAAAAAATGCTAAACAGAGGTTGGTGAAACCAACTCTTTAGTTTGATAAGCATATACGTATTATGTAGTTAGAAAATGAGGTAAGTCCAATCACCTAGTATTCATATTATCTCTGTGTATAAAAGAGAACACTGACTGACATATCAAACTGCAGCCCAAATCGCTGGACCTAGAATAGTGACCTGGTTCCCCTCAGGTCGTAGGTGAGCACTAAGAAATGATTTTCCGAAATTCAGCCTCTAAGGGGGTGAAAAAGGGTGAAATATTGTGACAGGCCCATATGGTCGCCACCCCGATTTGGTATATTCAATAGTTATGTGTCAACCATCATAAATTAATGTGCAATAATAACTATGTCTTGCGACCATTCATTCTCTTCGTCATTGTATCAGGATCACATTGCAATAGTTCTTATTAAAATACCATTACTACACCAAGTCGTATGTTAAAAACAAGGAATTGTATATATTTTGTCTTTGTGAAGACGAGGGAGAGAAGCAGGTGCAGAGTGTGTCTTGGGGCCTCACCCCACCCCCGCTCGAACCACCTCCGTAGCTGGTCACGAGGGGAGGGGTCCAGCCAATGGCTTTGCTAGTTGTTGCTGTGTTATAGATATGTAGTAATTAAGAAATCATAAATGTTAATCAGTAAATGAACCATTTTATGTAAATGAATGTAAATAGCGACGAGATATTAAGCAATGATTTAATAAATACGGTTCTGGCCGGAATTGTTGTCCTCGAGAGGTGGGGCCATCGGGTGTAAGCTGACTCCTGATTGGCCCAAAATGAACCGGAGCTTGCTGGCCAAGTGACGGTTTTTTTTGGCGCAAATCAGGGAGAGAAGCGAGCCGGCGTCGGTCCGGGACGGACGTAGTCAAGTGAGAGGGTCGTCGGCGAGTCGCGGCGACGGTAGGGCAGAGTGCCACCGCCAGGCGTCGAGACACGGAGTATTGTGGGCCGAGGCGCCATCATTGTCGTTGTTTTAGGCGTCGGGACGCCATTAAGAGTTTGCCGAGTCACAAAGTACATGAGGCCGAGACACCTCTGATGAGTAATTGGAGAGAGACAGTGATTGCGAGGCATTTAATATTCTAATTAGTTGTCGGGGCTCCGTGCACGCGACTAATTGCTTAAGAGCCATACCGAAAATCGACATCAGTATCGGTCCGCCCCGAGAGGACAGCGAAGACGTGCAATCCGGACAAAAAGACTTGCAACTTTTTCATTATCTGGTATCATAGTATCCAGAACTTGCACACAGCAACAATAGACGACCAAACACCCGCAGAGACAGTTTAAAAATAATACAGTTATTAAATAAAAACAAAACGAACGTTGTAGAATGCGTGGTAGATAAATAAACGCTGAAAACATCAACTGATTTCTGCGCTTTTTTCGAAGCCAATATGGATGAAATACTCAATGACAATCCTAGATAGTGGCGCTTGCCAACTTTATGAGTAAATATTTATCCAGAATTACTAATTCGTTATGCGTGATCTCTTGCGACGCAGTTAAATGTACGAGGTTCCGGCGTGAGAGATTGTGCCTCAGAAGTTCGTAACACTGAAAACAATTTTGTTTTAAACGTTAACTAAAACCATTGTCTAGGACTGCTATTGTTTAATTTTCTCAAATCGGCTTCTAGAAACCTACAGTTACAGATTAATGCTTTTAACGTTGAATTATGTACCACGCCCTCTTAAGGCTCAGTTTCAGTCATACTGAATTTGATTATTTTTCGCTTTTTTTGTAGTTCTGAGGAAAAAGATGTTAAATAAGCTAATATACCGCAAATTCAATTTACCTTGAGCTACAATACAAGCATCGCAATAGAGCTAGTAATGTATAGTTAGGTCGCAATTTGTCGGACAAGTTATAAATATAAAAAATTTGCTACACACATTGCGGCGTAATTATGTGGTAACAGCACAATCGCATGGTCTGTACTATAGCGAAACGTAAATAGAATTTGAGGTATACTCTATGTTACTGACACAGGAAAATTACTCAGATAATTTTACCAATGAAATCTCTCGACGTTGTCAAAAAGGCAAACTAAAAGAGCCCATCCAACATAAGTACGTAGCAAGCAGATGTCGTTAGCATGGAGAGAGTTATAAAAAATAAAGGCAGAAAAATCCAAGAAACAAAATGTGCCCAGCTCGTGAACTATTCTTCTGCACTTGTATTTCGCTTCACTTCTTAAACACTGCCAAGAGGGGAATTTGTGTAAGGTTGGCAGACATCCAGGAATAGATCTATACAATCTGCAGCCATGGATGAAGCGCTACACCTTCTTCCTTTTGTTTCTCCTGTCCACCAACTTCTATGATGGACTTCATCAACCTACGGATGTGGAACTCATAAGTTTTAAACTTAGTTGTGTTAGTAAATATATTTCGAATTTTATTACATGTTCTTAGTTATTTTGTATTCTTGTTTGGCGTACTGTGCGTAGCAACACATCAGTGCAATTTATATGTTTATAACAACCTCGACACATGAGTCACTATTATGTTTTACTAAATGATTTCCATATGCATTGCAAGTTTTTCCTACAAGCATAATTTGTAAATAAAAGAAAGACAATAGTATGACAAGCCTCACATACAGGTATATTGTCACAGTATTATTCACCATTGTTCAGCAAATAATGAGACGAGTAATAAAGTGATAGCCACACATTTTCGTGCAAATTAATGTTGAAAATTATATTTCTGGTCTTAAATAGCACCACCAGTGGAATGTTAAGTAGTTAGTACACTTTCAAATCATAGGGCTGCACAATTGCTAGTACACGTAAATAATTATACTAATAACCAGAATTACAGAAGTTGTCGAATGTCCAAAATTGCTATACTCAGTTTGTGTATCATGTGGCTTTTCACTATACTGCACAAAGCCCTTCATTTATTCGTGTGTGTGTGTGTGTGTGTGTGTGTGCGTGTGTCAACACTTAGCAGCTCGGGCGTTGGTGAGGATGAATGTAGCAATGATGGATGGCAAGGGCGGGATAAGAGGGTGTGTTGTAAACTTAAGTGTTTTGTTAGTTATACACGAAGGGCACCCATATTATAGATTGTAAAGGGGACCAAGATCACAAAATGTTTATGTCAACAGAAACTGATATTTCCTGTGTATAAATTCCAAAAACATTGTGACCAAAATAGAACCAACAACAGAAGAAATGAAAATCATAACTGGGCGCACAAAATCACTCACGAGTGGAAATATATGCATATTGGAGAAATTGACAGGTCTCATACCAAGAAATGTGAAAATTATCAAAACAGGAACTGTTTGAAATAAATATAATGAAACTATAAAACCATAATTAGCATTTTCTACAATGTACAGACTCATTATAATCTGTGCAACTAATCAAGAGACAGTAGCAGTGCCACTGGCTGAGCTAAAAGTAGGTAAGCATTTCTTACATAAGACCTTGGATTTTCCAACTGAAACAGCATGAGCATAGCAAATATACTGAAGAACTTTTATGAGTTATAATCTAATACAGACAATGAAATCAATCAAACTGATACCAGCAAATCAAGAATATCTTTAACAAACAAAACTTCTGATTGAATAACAAGTGTCACAGTCAGTCAGTAGGTGTCATAGAGTGTGTTATTATTTCTGAAGACTGGAGTAGTTTCCTAGGAAACAGAATTGTTGGATTGAGGAGCAAACATTACACAAGTGTGACAAATTTGTAGAGAACTATTTATTGCACCATAATTTCAAGTTTTCAGCGTAACAGATTATGATTAAGAAATGTGTTGCATTTGCAAAATGTTTACACAAAAAGATTCACACTATTGACCTTTTTTGATTTTTCTATGATGACATCAATATTCCCTGTTTGGTATTCCCGTACGTACATGTTTTCAGCATTTATTTGTGTACCAAACCCTTAAAGCTAAATCATGTTATATAAATAAAATTTAAATACAGTCGAACTACGAAACGTCATTTAGATTGCAATACAATGTATTTTGAATATTAAACTGACGTATTATTTTGAGTTCATTTTGAGCTTTACATGAAAATAAATCTGCTATATAAGCCATTGTGTAATTTATTTTATGGATCATTAAAATCAGCATCTAATAGTTTTATATAATTGTGTAAAAAGGCAAACAATTGAGCATTTATTTCCAGTTAACGAAAGTAATAATTAAACCTTTAATATAAAATTTCAGCATTGGAAAAATCATTGCTTGATATATTATTTAACATTAAAACAAAGTCAAAATTATTTAGAAACTAAACAGATTTGATTCTAAAATGTTTGGGACTTAGTTCACGAATATGACTCAATGCTATACAAACACAGACTAGAGAAAGAAAGAAATAAAGAGAGAGAGGGAGAGAGAGAGCAATCATGCATATGTAGAAACTGCTAATTTTTTCCTTTGTATAATTTTGACTTAGTTTCGAAATCTAATTGGTTGAAGAGGGAGCTGAATCTTTTGTATTGATGCTCTTTGTGGCTCAGCAGCAGTGTCAGTAGTAAGTGATTTACTCTGAAATAAAAGCCATGGAATATATAATACGATACAGTAAAATTGACAACTGCAACACGATATTAATGTTTTCGATGCGACAGCTTACCTATACATCACAACAGTTTACGTACACCGTGTGAGATGTAAGATTGCTTGGGAAAAGCACTCGCAGATTAAACCGTATTTGGAGAGCAGCAGTCAGTGATAATAAAAATCCACCACGTGTTCCCGCCTTCACATTGTGCATGAAAGAAAGAGAAAGAGAGAGAGAAATTTTTGTCAGCGCTTAAGGGGCCCGCCTCGTGGTACATGTGTTTGTGTGAGTGAGGTATGGTGCTAAGGGCGACGTCGTATGGGCCATACAACGGTGCGTCGCCTTTACGCTTAAGGCGTGTAGTCTTCGCGAAAAAACAAATTTCCTATGGGACTTTAAGTGGTGACCCTATTGTTTTATTTACGAAATCACTTTACTAAAGTCCAATGCACTACCCTTAAGTAGTTTCACATGTATTCGGCTAGTATAGTTTCCGCTATAGCAGCCTTAAAACCCAGTTTTAACCCATTTTGACGTGCCGTAAAAGGGGATTTCTAATACATGTGTTGTCTTGAAAGTACTTAAGGGCAGTCGTCTGAAGTGTGTGTTCTTTTCGTAGACAAACGGCGTGAACACACGTGTATTAGTTTCGGTGTAAAACGTTTTCTTCAAACATGCTGCAGTGTGATTTTTTGGCAGCGAGGCGGACCCCTTAACATCGAGGTCTTTTGCGCTATTGAGGGGTGACGTGAGGTGAGTATGGAACAACGCTGAAATGAAGCAGCGAGGAAAATAGGAGGTCCCCGAGAAAACCCGCTGACCAACAGCATCTTTCGCTACGTTCACCACATGTGAAAATTCCGGGACCGAGTCCGCAGGGAATCGAACTCAGATCGCCTTAGTGGGAGGCGAGAAGTCAAACGCTTCGATCACCGCGACCCTTCCGCAGTCAGTATCAAATTATTTTCTTATGATGGCAGTTTCGATAACACGAAGACACTTCAGTACTGTACTTCAGTTTATTATAAACGTTTTAAAGAAATGCACGAACACATTTATTGTAATGGGATTTACGCCTTGCTGGCATCGAGGACACTAGAGATGGTTGCACACAACTTTTGACAAGGTCAGGAACTGGAAGAGGAATCAGCAATGGCCGCCCGTTGTTAAGATACCATTCCAGTATTCGCCTGAGAGAATTTTGGGAAACCATGATAAACCGAAATCAGGATGGCTGGAGTAGTGATTCGAACCAGGGTATTCCCGAATGCGTGAGTAACGTGTTTGCGTCACGTCGCTAGGTTGAACACACGATGTTGAGAGATAATGTAAATTTAATTACGAAATTTTAAAGTCGCAGTTACACGTTAAGTAAATTTAGTATTAAGTTGGTGTACTGACTAAGTCGCCAAGGGATGTGTAGAGCTTTGGTCGATATCAGTTTACTAGAATAACTGCTCGATGTGCGTGAGTCAAGTTGTCTTAGGAATGGTACATCTTGTTGCGGATTAAAAATTGTGACCGTGACTGTGTTTTTAAATTCGATTTCGAAGCATTAAGGGTTGTTATATTATAACAAGGGTTGTATTATTAAAGAAAACGTAATTGATTAAATAAAAAATATATATAATGAAAAGCGTGTCTAAAACATAACAAGAACTTTAACAGGTGTTTTCTGAAGTGACAATAGAATGACTGATGTAGGGAATCCATGGCCCAGCTCACATAGGCAGCGCTGCAGACGCCTCGAAAGTTTTAGAATAGGAAACTACTTGCTTGACACAAAAATTTTCTAGTAACTAAATAGTTTTACCGAAAGCAATAATGTGAAGGATTTGTTCATTTAATATAATTGACAGTAAAAAGTTGTTCTTTCCGAACATAATTAAATGGCGGGATATTTATAAAATTTAGTGCATCTTTCAAAAACTGCCTAACGCTCGTCCTTGAAGGGTAATCAGTAAATGTTTGATTTCACAGAGAAGCGCCATTGCCTACCAAGTATGCAACCAGGAATGAATATTTGTCTCTCTCTAGTTATGTGTGGGCAGTTAGTTAGCGGCAACTCAGAATCGTAAGCTGCATCGTGTAGTGGGTTACTACAGTAACATTGGTATGAGTCGTGCTTCCCTCCCCTCCGATCCCCTTTTATCTTTGTTGTAGTTCCCCTTCCAGAACAGGGCAGAAGACTGTAGACTATAAACGCACACTTCACTGTAAAGTGCATGCGTTATGCTACAAGTCGACTTGGCATCGTACACCAACGCAGGAATGCAGGTATGGTTTTGCTTTACGGTGGAGTGAAAGGTATTTTCACGAGCGCCTGCACGATTGTATTACGAGAGATCTCCAGAGCGGAGGCAACCTCATTACACGTCGTTCACAACTGCCACCCAGGTACTGCGTAAAACAGGCACGTTCAAGACGCGAGGTTGCGCTGGTCACCCGAGGAATGTACGACCTCCAAACGTGGATGAAGAAGTTGTCAACGTTGTGGAGGAAATACCCTCAACGAGCACCCATGACATTGTGCATGGAATGGGGGTGTCCCATTCATCTGTATAACATGTTATGTATGAGCAACTGCTACGTGCCTACCAGGGGGCCGATTAAATATAACCACCTGCTATTTGCACCGACGCAGCGCGACGCAAGTGCAGAGCAAGGGCATTACATGTGTATATAATTCCAATTCAGAGCAACCTTAAGCAACGCAGGTGCAAATTTTGCGTTGCACCCATAAAAGGCGATATTTAATCGGCCCCCAGGTGCGAAAGTTGTAGGCATTGTCACCAGTAGATTTTACTCCTCGATGTGCTTTTTTGCGGTAGTTCCTGCATCAGTGCACAGAAGATCCACACTTTACGTCCGTCGTATTGTTTAGTGACGAAGTGAAATTTATGCGAGATGGTTACTTTAACAGCAGGAACAGTCACATGTGGAACGACGTCTGTCCTCATGCATATGCCATAGTAGCGAACATCTGGGCGGGTATTCTCGATAATCATCTCATTAGGCCCTACTGGATGCTGAAAGATTGCATGGATACATGTACTGCCAATTCATGCAACTGACGTTGCCAAAGTTCCTCCAGAATGTTCCGCTTGCGGTTCGGCAACATATGTTGTTTCAACACGATGGTGCCCCTCCACATTACACAAGAAGTGTACATAATCAACTCACCATGGCATTTCCAGCACAGTGGATTGGTAGAGGCGTCAATTTTGTGTAGCCAGCACTCACCACCTGACTTTTTCGTGTGGGGCTTCGTCAAGGCTCTGATGTACGACACACCCATAGAGTCAGATGAAGATCTACTAGCTAGGATAATGGCTGCCTGTGACAAAATTCAAGATTCACCAGGGCCCTATTTCATAAAACATACAATTCTACAGGTGACAGGTAACAAGAAAATGTAGGACAGGTTTACAAATCTACAAATGCCTGTTTCATACAATCTTACAAGTTGACAAATTTGTGACGACAATTTTGTAGATTTGTATGACAATTTGGCATATAGTTGTTTCATAAACATTTTAAGCTGCCAGGTAAATGTGTGACAAAGTTGTCAAATTCGACAGTACAATTTGCTTTATGAAACATAATCATACAGTCGATATGTGACATATTTACAAAATTGAAAAGTTGTCATCGTGGAATTGACAGGCAATCCTTGCTATGTCGTCCGAGTACTTGGTTATATATATATATATATATATATATATATATATATATATATATATATATATATATATATATGGTGAAATACTGAACTTGGTGATAATGGGCACTAATAGCAACAGTAGTAGTAGCAATAATAATAATAGTAATAATAGTAGTAGCAGCAGCAGTAGTAGTAGTTAGTAGTGAGAGTGACGAAGAAAAAGAAAGGAGAGCACGCCGAGTTTTTGGCAACGGATTAACTTAACCTTTTAATTTTAATGGTTTTGTATTCAAAGAAAAAGTTCGTGTCTGCAAGATAACTGCAGAACACATAATTAATACAGTAGGGCATCATCTGCTATCACAAACAATAATTAATTATGCCCTTACTCCTCAACATCAAGTTTTGTGTGCATTGCATTGGCTGGGTACTAGAGCACAATACCATGTCAATGAAGATGCACATGGATTATCAAAGGCCACAGTCCACCGCTGTGTCCAGAGTGTACGTCACATATTGATTCACATCTTGCTTGGTGAAGAGGTTTGGTGGCAAAATGCATCTATGGTAGAAATTCCACAGCATTTCATGAGGTTAGCAAACTTTACAAGAGTTGCTGGAGTTGATGATGGTTCGTTGATTAAGATCGATACTCCGCGTAATAATGAAGTTGCATTTGTGAACAGAAATGGTAACCATTCCATCCATATCATGGTAGTATGTGTACCTAATTTAGAATTTTTTAGGCCAGTGTTCGGTGACCTGGTTCAGTACATGACGCACGAGTGCTACGGTGTTCTTCATTGGCTCAGCGATGGGATAATGGATGGAGGCCATTTTCACATGTAGTATTACTGGAAGACAGTGGGTACGGGTTAAGGAAGTGGCTAATTTCATCCAATATCCCGGTAGAAATTCCGCGGGCAGTAGATCTTGCCAAATTTCTAAGATCCTTTAAATCCACTAGAAGAATGGTCGAGAAATCACTCGGAATTTAAAAGAAACGTTTTCTTCCCTGAATTATCTGAGAATGCAGCATACTACCGCATGTAACATAATTCTATCTTGTATTATATTGCATAACATTAAGAAACGCATGGGGTCTGAAGTGTATGAACCTGTAAATGTAAATGTTGCATTAGTAGAAGGCGATGAGGAAGTTAATGAGTATGTTGAACCTGTAGATGGAGAAGCTATAACGGTTTTATTACAAGAACTGATAAGCATAACTGAAAATGTATGAGTTACAACAGTTGTGGCATTGTTATTTTTCGTAAGCAGGTACATGTGTGCAAACTACTATTTCGATCAAGATGGAAATTTTGTTAATTAACAGAAATGTGTGTGAAATTACATTTAAAAACACTGTAACTAATGAATATTTACTTTAAACGTATTTAGAATAATACAATAAATGAGGTTTTCTTTTAATGTAACCAATACCATTAATAATAAAAAATTATAATTTTCATTCTAGTTATAAATAACAAATAAACAACATGTGGTGTTGTACTTGTCAAGTAAAGAAAAGTGTTTGCAACTCCAAGATTATTTTCTACATATAAATTTTCACAAGTGTACATCATGTGTTTATATTTCCATTACGCTCCTACTGGAAGAATTAACAATTACTATTGCATTCCCTAAAACATTCTCACATGCATAAAAGTGCAACATTGCACAGTCACGCCGATTCATAGATTAACAACATTCTAATAAAGGTGCAGTCAATTGAGATGGTGGAAACCCTGCATTATTTTCCAGTTTTAATAATTCTGTGTCCATTTTATAAGTATCTCGCTTTGCCATTTTAAGCTTCTGTGCCAACAGTAAGTTTTACAGTTTCAGTTTTTCCATTTTTAACACTTCAAATTCATCTTTTTTTTAAGAGTGCTTTTCTTTTCCTCGTATTGGCACTCATATTCATGATGATGTAATACTGGTGCCGCTATTGCGAAACACGGAACAACTCTGTGGTACTACACCGGTGGCTCCAAAAGGTTGCTGATATTCTTCTCGTTCTTCATTTTCATAACTACATGAAGCTGATGCTGTGTCAGTCCCAGACGGTTCCGGAACCATTATTCCGTCAAAAAATGGCGAATACTTTCCAGTTATGTCTAATATTATGTTATCAGCCTCGTCGTATAGGCCTACACGCATTTCCCCTCCTCCACTTCCTGTTTTTGCTCTGTAATCTTGCTTTTCCTGTAAACATAGCAAAGGTCAGGAATGAATATCTTACATAATCTATAGGAATACTGGTATTTACCACACAATTTTATAGGTGATTCAGAATAAAGTGAGCACTCAAAAATGCCCTGATTAATTTCTATTTTCTGCCAGTTTATATCTTTCCGTTGAATGTAAACATAAATATTGCCACGTGCTTTTATTTACATAGACTTGTAAAATGTGTACATCTATATCAGGCTACACTGACTCGATAAAAATATTATCTACAATATCTACTCATTAAATGCACAAGGGCTGAATATATGCTATAATTAATATTAGTAATCTTAGCTATAAATACCTGCAAGTTAACGTCTTATAACACTGGTTTGTCCATTGACTCTAATTGATACAACACGCACCATTGCCGTTACGAATCTCGTAAATGCGGGCATAAGTATATTTGAATTTTTAACTCAAAACCGCCACTAAATTCACACATGACACACGCAATTAAAAAATTCAAGTTTATTTCAGTTCTACTGCCATGAAAAACAACGACGCAGTTAACAGAAACAGTAACGTATTTTCTCAATGTGTGAAACAAAAAAGGTGTTGTGATTCAACTCGCTTCCAAGCAAGCGAAGAGGCGAAAACCTAACTGTGATGCCACCTGTCGGTGGAATTATGAACTGTCTGAAGTGCGGAACAAGCGACCGCATGCAACGTCCCAAAAGCGTCGCTTTGTGCTGGCGCTAATTAAGTCAATTTATACAGTCGGTAGAAATGTCAAGGTCAAAATAAATATTTAAAAGTGTATTAAATATAGATAAGTTCATTTCATCTTTATCTGAGGTTCTTTCACTAACGTTGTACTCAAACAGGAAAATACACGGAACTAGCTACATGCGATGATTCGCTACCAACCATACAAGCAGTAAAGTAACTCTTGTTAGTGGTAACTTATTTGCAGTAACGGCTAGTGAATTTTTTGAAAGGTTAAATCTTTAGTGTTCACTTTATCCCGGATGACCTATACAATAATTATACATTTACTCTTGTTCGCTTGCGCCAGTTTCGCCAGGTTGTGTCTCTTAAATACTTCCAGTCTCTTGCAAACACACTTATTTCTTCAGCTTTTTCCGCAATATCTTTGCAGACTCGTATTTTGTCATCATGTGGGAGCTGTGACGAAAATTTCCCAAATAATATAACCTCTTATCGGATTTGGTTTAAAATTGTAATTTTGTCAACACTACTCGACATGCTCGACATAATGATGCTACAGTACGGAAGGTAATGCTACCAATCACAGATATTTTACAAGCCGTGGCCAGCAACATTAGTATTTGCCGCGTATTTAATTATTTACGTCGTCTTGAGTACTCTTTTTGACCTTGCGCCCTATTTATCGCCATTTGTTGTTTAAGGTCACACTCTTTTTATTCTTGTAATAAATCATATAAAAAAAGTACCCGATATGAATCGTTATTATGTGCAGGTAATAATCGACTTCCTATTAAAATGCACTCAAACCTTCCATAGATTAATTTTGTAATCGGAAGACACCTCACGTACTATATCTTTTGACTTATGAATGTCGCGTTTATGAAACGAGTTATTTGAAATATTACTTTTTACAATTATTTGCTTGTCAAACACAAATAACATGTCACTTTCTTGAAACGCACCACTGTCATGACATTTTGACATATTTGTCACATTTTACATAACTGTCACATTATGTCACGCCTGTCGTGTTTTATGAAACAGGGTCCAGGTGTTTTCGAAAGAGAATGCTAGTCATTGATACGCCGACTCATGTGTTACAATGAAATGGAAGGCCGTCAATTTGAACACACGTTGCAGAGTTGTTATGATGGCGCAGAATGAAGTGGCTAGTGCAGACTTCAATTTAATGTCATTTTATTTCTCGTTGAAGTGGGACAATCACACCTAATCTGTTGTTTTTGCACCTCGCTAATGTTTTACCACACACAGTGTGGCAGCGCGCGTTTCCTGGTTGCATACATGGTAGGCAACACCGCTTCTATGTGCAATCAAACATTTAATGATTGCCCTAAAACGACCCGCGTTAGGCAGTTTTTGCAAGATACATTAATTTTTCTGAATTTCCCGCCATTAAATTATGTTTGGTCAAAAATAGCAACTTTTTACTTTCACATACATTTTTCAAAGAAGTAAGGGTAGTGCCCACCTCTTTCAACATTATTAAGGTGTGTTAAATGTACAAATCCTTCACGTTATTATTGCCTTCAGTAAAACTATTTCGTAACCAGAAATTTGTTTCCGTCAAGCAAGTAGTTTCCTAAATATTACAAAATTTTTTCATATTTTCTCAAACTTTGGAAGCGTCTACAGCACTTCCTATGTGAGCTGGACCATGAGTTCTCTACACCATACATCTTATTTCACCTCGGCAAAAAACTGGTAAAGTTGGTCGGTATGTTTAAGATACACGTTGTATATGATTATCGTACGATTCAGTTACAATACCGTTTACGCGCGGAAGAACTGTTATTAACACTCTTTGGCCACAGAAATTGTAAGAGTCTAGTTAACGCATAGTTATGTTTTAACGCCTCTCACCCTGTTCTAAAGACATGCTCACCTGTTTATAATGTTTTCGTGACTATTTTTTTGGAACCTAAACTAGGGCAGAGTTCAAAAATATGCGTGGCACTTTTGTTTAACATAATTTTTTTTACCAATTTGGCTAATTTTTTCAAGACTGTAAACACTATGGTTTTAGCTAATTTTGTAATTGACGAAATATTTGAGGGACTGAGATTCACAGTGGTGTAAGATATAATCATTTAATAATGTTGTTTTTATTCATTATTGACATTTTTCAAACAAATATTTCACTCTTAACTGAATTTCTAAATTTCATTTGCGTATTGCAAGAATGTACAGCATTCTGCTTGTGATTACAAAAAAAAAAATGTTTAACAGGAAACTAATTTAACTGTCTTACAATACTATAAATCTAATCCCTCATTTGTTAATTGAATTTTTTTTGTCAGAATCGTAAAATTTGTTTTCTTGAAAAAAATTAGCTATAACTGCTAAAACGATTTTAAATAAAACTGCCAAACTTTTTTGTGATATCTGGTCTAGTTAAAGTTTAAAGCAATATTTATCGTAAAAACTCTAGGAACAGAGGAGCATGACTCAAACCCGGCCAGGCTGGTTGTGTAAGCGGTTACGACGGTCGAGCGTGGTAGGTCAGGACTTCAGGTAGCATCATGGCAACCTGGTGATTACATGGCGGCAGACAGCCCCCTCTCCGCCTTTTGTGTCTCTTTAAACATGGGGGTCGCAAGCTGATATATTTTTTTTGGGGAGGGGGGCTGAAATGTTATTTCGTCGTTGAGGAACAATCATCCCCAAAAGAAACCTTGAAGGGGGGGGGGGTCCGGGGGTACTCCCCCGGGAAAAGGAAAATTTGGGGTTTATAGATGCATTATGGGGTTATTTAAGCATTTATCATCCTAAAATATGCTAATATAAAATAACGATTTTTTTTTAAATTTTAAAGTAAACAGATTATAAAGAAAAGCAGTTAACATACTTGTTGGAATTCTACACACACACAATAGTTAATATAAATACCAGGAGAAACCTGAATTTTACACTTACTAGCTGCAGTAGTAGTGAGTGAGAGACTTTGGTCAGCGCTTAACATCGAGGTCTTCAGCGCTGGTGAGGACTACCATGATGTGAGTATATAGCGCCGCCGGAATGAAAGGGCGGGGGAAGCGGTAGATCCCCGAGAAAACCTGCTGACCAACGGCATCGTCCGGCACGATTCCCACATGCAAAAATCCGGGGACCTATCCCACCGGGAATCGAGCCCGGATCGCCTTGGCGGGAGGCGAGAGATCTGACCCCTCGACCACCGTGGCCCCCAGTAGTAGTAAGAATGTCCGACACATGTACGCAAACATAAAAAAATAATAAAATGAAACATATATTCACTGTCGTTGTAATACCTCATCTGACAATCCTAGTATATTATTAATAAATATACTTTCGAAACCTGCCAAAAATTGGAGAAAATAACTCACCGAATTTGAGCAGATAAACATATAAAGTAAATGTTTAAAGTTGGTCAATCTCTACTACTTTTGGCGTTGGTATGGTGCAGAAACTGTCTGCAGTGAAAGAATGGCGTAATGGAGGAAACCATACAAAACTGTAGACATATGTTATTGCAGATATTTAATCTGAAAAATGGACAATTTTACACTTTCAAATAATTTATAAAATCTTCAGTAATTAAGCTCAACACAACACAAATTTCACAAAACAAAGCATCCATTTAATTAAAATATATTAATATGCTATGGATCTATAGATCTTTAATAATAGCAATAATAACACACATAAACAAATAAAAAATAGTTTTTTATTGGGAGTAATCTTTTTAAAATAACACAGTCCATTCTCGGTAAAGTGGTGAGCACTTGAGATACCTTCAATTTCGCCACTGTACACTTAGTAAGTAAGACATTACAACAAAAAATTACCTACCCAATTCTCCACTAACTTTACTGGAAGCAAATAACTGATGATTCGTGTGTGAAATTTTACGCAGTTTTACTTCAAAAGTGCTAGTTTTATCGCGGATGTAATATATACGCCAATATGTGCAGCAAATGAGTTTTATCTACAGTTTTTAATTTATTACAGCACAGGCATTGTTAAAGAGGTTATTATTATATGTTTTATACATATGGTGTAACTTAACTGATAGCAGTCCCCCGCGGCTTTGCTCGCGAATATTATTGGTAACTGATAATATTTACTTTAATTGAAAAACCTCTTTGTACACAATATTGGTACTTCAGTCATCAAGTGTTAGAATATCAAAGCTGCTAGTTGAGCTAACTCTGCAGAAGGATTAAGTAGCTATAGCTGTCCACGCGACAATCAGTCATAAGTTTCTCCCCGCCACTAACAGCGGCTTCACCTGGGCTTTATTAATATCACTGTCAAGTTGACGTTGTGGGGTAGTTATAGACTCTTAAATGTAAAAGGTTAATGGAATGATAAATGTCTGATTTATCCTGTGCACAACCATTGGTGACTGTGCCCTCAATTACATATTTTCGAAACATACACTTGAAGTTTGTTGCCATTAGAAAGTTTTGGTGGAAAAAGGTTTCGCAGAAACGTATCTTGGTGCCCCAAAATTGAAATTAGTGAGATTATATATGTGAGCTGATGTCGAGAAACCTAAATGGAAAGCGAACTGCATGATCAATTTTACTGCTTTTAAACGACTACATGCCAATTGCACTAATTCGATCTGCCTTTTCAATTATTGTGTGTCAGAATTGAACGTTCGCAAACAGCTTTCAACGGAATTTGAGTCCAGAAGCTCCCGGAATGTAGACCTGAGCTACAAACAACTGCGTCACGTAACCTCCACATAATTCATGAAAACAAATTTAATTTAAGAAAATAAAATATTCATGCCCTGGGCTCATAGATATTGTACAACACCATGTCTCGACAGGTTACTGTAGAGCACGGTCGTAGAAGAACAGGTCTGGACACTCGCCTATCTATCAATGTATTTTGCTTGACCCCTTGTTGTTTGGTTGTAGTTCGTCAAGTTACCGAGGATATTGTGTTTTATTGGCGCTTCAGTTAGGACGGTGGGACCCAAACTCCGTCCACTTTTTTCCATTGTTAAATTTATAAAGTAAATAAGATTGCTGGAGTTTTTTTTTTTTTAATCTGTGAGCGAAGGAAGTATTTCGTAAATTGATAAAAAATACGTTTTGATAAATTGAAAGGAAGTGGACGGAGTTTGAGTCCGACCGTCCTAACTGAAGTGCCAATAAAACACAATATTCTCGGTAACTTAGTGAACTACAGCCAAACAACAAGGGGGTCAAGTTTCCAGGCGAGTCTCCAGGCCTGTTCTTCTACGGCCATGCTGTAGAGTGAAATTCCTGTATAATTTATTTCTCGCTGGTCATACTTGCTTTTCGGATCGTCTGCCTTGAAATGTTTCAAACTTAGTTTTATTCTTAACAATCAAGTTACCGTATCTTATAAAGTAAAAAAAAAAAAACTTACACGTATTTTTTTTAAGTAGGTACTTACGCAAGCATCACTCTGACGCGAAAAACACCTAAATACCTCTACTGGTTGGATATATATTATGGGTTGAGAGAAAACATATTTAGTACTTTTTCACCCTTTTGGGTGTCGAATTCGAAATATTTTAATTTCACATCTTAGACATTTGTATGAGTAACCTTTTAAGTGCAAATCACGACGGTAGCCCGTTCAGCCGAATCAAAATCGATCGTTCATTGACACATATGACCCCTCCACAGCACTGAAGTTCGAATTTCGAAAAATCTTGAAACCGTTTTGCGATCATTTCTGTAACAATCATCCTGAAGAAAAATTAACTGCATATCTCGACGCGTTCGATAGATATCGAAGATTAATCTAGAACATTTTACAGATCTTTTAACCTTTTAAGAGAGTAAATTTCGAAAAACCATTTAATCACGTTTTAGAATACTTTATTGGTGTTTCGTGGACGTGAAAATCACAATAGTCCGCTGGGCTCAAGATATATCGACGATTAATTGAAAAAACATTTCACCACTTTTCACCCCTTTTCACCTCTTTAGGTACCGAATTTGGAAAATTCGTGGAATTACTTTTTAGGTATTTAAGTAAGCATCAATCTTAAACGGAAATCATGTCGCTGTATAAAAATTCAATGTGGTCGAAATATATAGAATTTGAATCGAAAACACATTTTCCCTTTCTTTACCTCTTTGGGGCCGATTTCGGAAAATATATTTAAATGATATTTAGATATAAACATTAAAATCAATCTAAGACATAGAACACTTCGATATTTCGGATGGTTCGATAGATATAGAGGAATAATCGAAAAACATTTCACAGTTTTTCACCCCCTAAATTAAAGAATTACGAAACGTCTTGGAGTCTTATCATAGACATGTGTATACGTAATAAATTGAAGTAAATATCACGACAATAGTTAATTGTGTTTCAAAGATATAGATGATTCGTAAGATACACATTTTGCCCCTTTTTACTGCTTGGGGGTAGAATTTCAAAAAATCCTAAAACTACTTTTTGGAAATTTACATAAGCAACATTTTGAAGTGAAAATAAACTCTCTATCTCGAAGGATTCGATAGATATCTGTAGCTAATCGAAAACACATTTAAGGTCTTTTCACCTCCTTAAATGTTGAACTTCGCAGAATCCTGAAATTTTGATAATATGCTTTTTATGTATGTCCCATTAAAGAAAAAATCACGATGATAGCCGTCAGGTTCGAGCTCTATCGAAGTTTCTTCGGAAATACATTTCACCACTTTTCACCTCCTTAGATATCGAATTTCGGAAAATCCTTTCTTAATGCTCGCCTACGACCTGAGAGGAAACCACAAAAAAAAAAAAAATCACGATTCTAGGTACAGCGGTTTGGGCTGCAGTTTGATATGTCAGTCTGTCAGACAGTC
Source organism: Medauroidea extradentata (assembly GCA_003012365.1). Lineage (NCBI taxonomy): Eukaryota > Metazoa > Arthropoda > Insecta > Phasmatodea > Phasmatidae > Medauroidea > Medauroidea extradentata. The sequence goes on from PNEQ01118300.1 coordinate 25,489, forward strand.
AGTGTTCTCTTTTATATACAGACATTACACCAAGTCAAGAATGACTGAACCGATTTCAATGATCTCTGACTTTTTGGGTTCGACTCCGGCCCGAATAGCAGAATATCTATTAAAATATTGGAAGAATGAATGAAAAAAATATATTAACATTATAAATTCCCACTACAAGGAATATTTCCGTGGCATGACAATTGTTACACATCTATATATATATATATATATAAAAATGAAAGCTGACTGATTGACTGACTGACTGACTGACTGACATATCAAACTGCAGCCCAAACCGCTGAACCTAGAATCGTGAAATTTTTTGTGGGGATTCCCTTCAGGTCGTAGGCGAGCACTAAGAAGAGATTTTTCGAAATTCGACCTCTAAGGGGGTGAAAAGGGGTGAAATGTGTTTCCGAAGAAACGTCGATAGAGCTTGAACCCGACGGCCTATCATCGTGATTTTTACTTTAATAGGAAACTCGTAAAAATGCATATTGGCCAATTTAAGGATTTTTCGAAATTTAACATTTAAGGGGGTGAAAAGACCTTAAATATGTTTCCAATCAACTATCGATATCTATCGAACCCTTCGGGATAGAGAGTTGATATTCAATTCAAAATATTGCTTACATAAATACCCAAAAAGTAGTTTTAGGTTTTTTTGAAATTCGAACCCCAGGCAGTAAAAAGGGGCAAAATGTGTTTTTAAAGAATCGTCTTTATCTTTGAAACACAAATGGATATCGTCGTGATTTTAACTTTAATTGGTTACTTTTACAAATGTCTATGACAGGACTCAAAATTGTTTTGAAATTCTTTATTTAAAGGGGTGAAAATATGTGAAATGTGTTTTCGATTATCCTTCCATATCTATCGAATCAATCGAGATATCGAAGT